>JARSSU010021438.1:0-21686 GCA_029619165.1 Eurosta solidaginis
CCAGCGACGTAACAATATGAGTTATTTATCTTTTCTTTAAACTCTAGCGAATTTTTAATGTTATATATGGAGTTAATCATGACGTTTTTTAATAGGTCGGCAATGTATTTACATAGTCCGTGTGCTGGTGATCCAAATTAAAATAAAATAAAATAAATATAATTGAAATAAATGAAATAATATGTAGAATAAATAAATAAAAAAAGGTATAATATTTAATAAACGACTATAAAATAATAGAACACAAAATTAAATAATATCGATTTTAATCGATAGGCTATCATTTTGTTATCGAAAAACTAACGATTTAACGACGAAAACTTATCGATATTTTATCAAAATGTTATCCAATGGTTACAGGATTTATACCAATTGCCTATCGGAGTATTATCGGAAAGTTGTCAGACAGCTATCGATTAATTAAGGAAAAGTTATAGATAAATTATCAAAAGTATATCAAATAGATCTGTTATCGGAGTGTTAGTCAGCGTTTCAACAATTCGTAATCGAAAAATTATCGATTTTGTTATCAAAAATGAATCGATATGTTATCGAAAAGTTACCGATTTCTTATCGGAGTTTTACAAATATTTGATTGATTTGTTAACGACGACTCATCGTTTTGGTATGAAACAAATGCCGAAAGAAGTTTAATATAAAATCGATGACATATTTGCGACCCATAGATAACAAGCTGAAAAGAAACCAATAAGAAAACGACAACAAGCTGACAGCAAATCGAAAATTTGGTGATAATAATTTCCTATCAATAAAAAACCGAAGATAAAACAATAAATTGTTGATATGAGTTGTTACCGTAGGAAACCGACGAAACTCTTCTCAAAAGGCCCCAAACTATTTGTTTTAGCAAAATTACTGGTCCACATTTATGGAGTGATTTCTATGAAAGAGTACAATATCTACTTTCCTTGCCTTTAGGAAACTTTTTGCTGAGTGTAGTCATAATTATATTGCTGCTCTTTCAATTTTTGTCATCGGCTTACAGTTTTTCCAACAGTTTAGTTACTCTACCTGATTCCTTATTGACTTATAAAAAGAATTGCTCCAGTTGGTTAGACAAGCACTTGGCCTCTGTGAGCTTACACCTCACAGCTTGACAGTTGGGTATGATATTAAAATGCGGTCAAGGAAAAAATATATTTAACACAAAATGAAAATGTTCACACATATGGTGAATACGCAATAAGAAGCGTGTTTAATATGTTAAAGTTGTGTGGAATAAATTATACCCTTTTTTATGACAAGAGACTTTACTGTTGCAAATCATACAGTTTGCTTTGGTCTAGCTTAGCAGTTGACTTTAAGTAAATTTTCAATTTAATCTAAAAACATAAATAAAAAGATGAGTGAATGAATGTGAACATACTTAGAAAATTCAAACTTTTATCTGCTTAAAATTAATGATTTTCGTAATTTAGCACCAAACCAATAGAAAATATTTTTTTATTCTCCATTTGATTGTTCCATTCATGCCCTCTCCGTCAAAAGTGTTTGATTTTTCTAATTTTTGATAACTTTCTGCATGTTTCCAAACTCTACACACAAAATTATTCTGCCTATTCTCCACACTTACACATTTAACTAAGCAAATTATTCTGTTTAATATATTGCAATCAGCAAATGTAGTGCAATAATTTAAGCTTTTTTGAAAGTCTCCAAAATTTGTAACATCTTTGTATGTCTCCAAACTTTTGGAAAGGACGTTACTCAATTGCAGATAGCTGTGCCGTGTATTTCACAACCCTTTATTATAAAGAATAAAAAAGTTTTAAAACTCTACAATAATTTTATTTCGAAGCCATCGACGTTGTGTTGTTCGAACTTCGTAAGGACTGTGACTGACGGAAGCATATCAAAGTGCTTAATCGCTTGCTCAAACTCTTACATTATTGTCCCATAATTTTAAGGTCTCCAAACTCCGGTCAAAAAAATTACATTTATTTTACAAAAGAGTGTTGCATTTTTTAAAGTTATTTATACCTTCTGGCTAATTCTTATCAAACTAATAGTTTTTTAACTATTTTTGAAGCCTCCAAGGCTTACGCAAATAAAAAAGCTTTTGCAAAGCCTTTTTTAAGATCATTTTATATGCCACTTGGAAAAAGGGGGACTCACATGAATTGTGTATGTGTTATCGTTTATGCTGTGCACAAAGTTCTATATAATTAAGCATGCCAAAGCAATGAGCAAATAATTTTTTTAACAATTTTTCAAAAAGTCTCCGAAGCCTTAAAAAATAATTTGTCGCTTTTTTACCTTTTTGGCAGCTAAAAAAAAATAAAAAAAAATGAATGTCCACGAAAAAATAATTACTTGTCTTTATTGCATACTTATTTGCTATTTTGATCCATATTTTAAATTTTCCCATGTTTTCGAAAGTCTTCAAACTCTACGCGGCCTTTAAAATGCATACATTTTATTAAAGTACATTACCGACACATGAAAAATTCATATTTAAATTAGTTTTGACATATGTTGTAAAATGTTTCAAGTCTCCACTTTTGATATTGCGTGTCACTTTTTATGAGTTATTCACGCCTTAAACCTATAATTTTTTAAATTAAAATCTCAGCTCAAAATAACTGGTTATTTTATTAGTTTATCATTTATATATTTGTTTAACTTTAATTCGTATTTATTTAACATTCATAAACAGTATTTCAAATTTGCGCATATGTTTGAAAGTCTCCAAACTGTACATAACCTTTCGTATACCTATATTTTATTCTAACAAATCACTGACGCACGAGAAATGCATATTTAAAAAAGGTTTCAACATACGTTGTAAGGTTTTCAAAGTCTCCTCTTTTTAAATTGCGTAATTCATGACTCAAGTATATAACTTTTACATAAAAATGTATTTAGTTTTATTTCGTATTGATTTATCATCCTTAAGCAATATTCCCAATTTTTCTACGTTTTTGAAAGTCTCCAAACTCTACATAACATCTGAGGTGCATATATTTTACTATACTACATATGTATTTAAAGAAAAATTTTTAACGTTGTAAATATTTCAAAGTCTCCACTTTTTATACTGCATAACAATATTGCTGAGCATTTTTTTAATTAAGAAATTCAACAAAAAATCATTCATTGCTTAAACGATTGTATAACCAGCGTATGATGTAGCTGAGGTCAAAGGAAATATAGAAATGCAAAATATGCGACAAATAGCGAAAAGTGCTGAGGTGAAAGTGAAAATTGAAACTACAAATTTTGTTTTGCTTGAATAAAACAACAACAAAAATAAGTCTAAAAAAAGATAGTATGTAGGTAGCAGAGGTTAAAGTTTGGGGAAATGTATGGGAATCAAATGCTGCATATATTTAAAGCATGAATCTCTGAGCGTGTGTACGCGTGAGTGGTAAGAGAAACTTTTACGCTAGTATGTGTTTATGTGTAAGGTGTGTGTGAAACAATGAAACAATAACAAAAGCAGCTAAAAGTCTCAAAGAAAACGAATGTAAATTTAGATGCTGATAAAAAGAATGTAGCAATATTACCAAGTATGCAAATTGGATGTCAAAATTCACATAGAATCATTTGTTTTTACACTTTGAAAAATACACTTATTTGCCGCAATGACGAATGCGAGCGGAGCGATTCACCTTGAGAATTTGGTTTGGTTTAATTTTCGAAAGATTTTAAATTACACATATTTATTTCTAAATTATCCTTTTGGCACAACTTAAGTGTATAAAGAAGCAGAAAAGTTTGGAGAATTTGAATAAAAGAATATAGCATACTTTAATTGCGAATTTCTGCAATACGTTTAACTTAGGGACTTTGTGTAGTTTGGAGACTTTCGAAAAATGTGTTTATTAAACTAGGTAATCGCGTGAAGGCATAAAAATTGAAGAAAATATGAATCAAAATTTTATGCTTTTATGACAAAGAGTTGCATGTACTTCGAATAACTGAGTTATGTTAAATATGTATGTATAGTTTCCATAAAATTTGGAGAATTTCAAAACAATTTGAAAACTTTAATGATTTTTTGGCTGAAGAGTTCAAAATTTTGAAGAAAATTTACAAAATCGGGTATGCTGCGAGTTACTGAGTTAGTTCGATGAAATTTGCCCAGTTTACTGTTTCGATAAATTTAATAGAATTTCGAAAATTTGTAATATTTAGAATGCATTGACTTGTAGAAAAAAGGAAAAATAATTTTATTAAGCAGTAAATTTAGTAGAAAAATTAAAAAACAATTTGTGGCATTTTCTATCGCCACGTTTTTTTTTAGTTCCCTGAAATTAGTTTAATGTGCTGCTTTTGTAGAGTTTGGAGACTTTTGAAAAAAGTAAAACCTCAGAGTTTTATGGTTAGGCGCGATTTTATTCGATATGTTTAAATATTTTGTTATTTTGGAGGAGCTTGAAAATACATACAAACTTTTTGTTCGTGTCTAATTGGAGACTTTCTAATAGTATGAAAACTTAGTCTTATAGTGAGTACTGATTTTGTTTGATATCTTTAAACTTTTTATTTTATCCGAGGAGTTTGAAATCCATAAGAAGATGAGTAAGACGGCACAGAACGTTTTGCTATATAAATACAAATTTTTTCTAGATTGAACAGTAGAAAATCATTTAGATTCCTTTGATACATAAATAGTTTGCCATAATCTTTATCTGACTAGCTTTGTTGAGTTTGGAGACTTTCTAAAGGTCACAAATAATGTTTGGGACTTTTTATTTCTAAATAGTGATTTCGCGCGACAAATATTCATGTAGAGTTTGGAGACTTTTGAAAAATATGAAAACTAATCTAATTGCTGGCGGTACCAGTGGTGTGATAGTAGCGTGCTCCGCCTACCACACCTTATGCCCTGGGTTCACACCCCGGACAAAGCAACATCAAAATTTTAGAAATAAGGTTTTTCAATTAGAAGAAATTTTTTCTAAGCGGAGTCGCCCCTCGGCAGTGTTTGGCAAGCGCTCCGGGTGTATTACTGCCATGAAAGGCCCACAGTGAAAACTCATCTGCCTTGCAGATGCGGTTCGGAGTTGGCATAAAACATGTAGGTCCCGTTCGGCCAATTTGTAGGGAAAAAAGAGGAGCACGACCCAAATTGGAAGAGAAGCTCGGCCTTAGAACTCTTCGGAGGTTATCGCGCCTTACATTTATTTTTTTATAATGTACTTGCTCGATTATTTTAAATTATTTGTTTTGTAGGGTTCTTGGTTCGTGATTTTTTTTGAGAAATAATTTTGCGCGATAAATATACAGCTCTTTGTTTGTGTAGAGCTTGGAGACTATCAAAAAATTAAAAAACTTATATTTTTGCTAAATTATTTTTTTTGCAGAGTTTTGGCCTTCTGAGAAATATTTTTGCGCGATAAATATATATAGGCTTTTGTTTGTGTAGAGCTTGGGGACTTTCGAAAAATAAGAAAACTTAGAGTGTTATGATAAGTGCTAACTTTGCTCGATCTATTTAAGTTTTTGTTAACCTCTAGGAGTTTGAAAATCACGGGAAGTGGATTTGCTCGATAAACACAAATTTTTGGAGAGTTTAGAAATAGGTCAAAAAAATTTTAGGTTGCTAAGGTACATGAAAAATTCGCTCGAAAAATTTAAATGACTTGCTTTGCAGATTTTGGAGACTTTCAAAAAGTCACAATTTGTATGAACTTTTTTAGTATTAAATAGTGATTTTGGGCGAAAAAAAACACAGATTTTTGTTTATGCAGAATGTGAAGACTTTCAAAAAAAAGCTTATCTGCAATGATAAATAAAATTTTTTTTTCGAAGAAGACTTTGGAGGGTTTTTCATGTATATCACAAATATGTCCATTCCGTTTTCGTTTTCAGAAACACGACATAGAAAATTTCAAAAAACGTGAGGTAGGTAGCTGGCACAGTAAGACTTTCTCAGGTGCTTAATGTCGCTAAGGCTATGCCATGCTGGCTCAGGACCTCAAAAGATTAAGCCTTTAGCCACTGTCTGAGTCTCTACGGAAGCGATGGTGACAAATGCTTTTAACCACAGCGGGTCAGAGGTCTTAGAATATGCCCGCGGCAGGTATGATTCAAGAGCGTGTGTAGCGCGAACATTTCAAGGGATTATCAGAGCAATTTGTAGCTTCTCCAACCAAATTTTCCACCTCCCCTATTCGTGGCGAATCCTTTTTCTTTAGCAGGTGCGGCTCTGGCGCTCCTAAGTTCCTCATGAATCTAGGGGGGGTCTTGGCGGGTCGACCTAGAAGGTTCAATGCGATCATATTAAATTGCTAGCGAGATGGTCGGGCTTGTACCTTAATGGTGCTTGTAACTGAAAATATACCGGATCTATATTAGGAAAACAACCATCAACATCGATAACTTTTACTAAAATTCTTTGTTTTTTCTTCTTATTTTCCTACTTTTCTTACTTTCTACTTCTATCTACAACTCAAAGATTTTTTTTTGAATTCTTTAATAAAATGGGAGAAATTACAAGCCACATGGTAAATTTCCCTCTACCCTGTGCAAGAATGTTTAACTGAAAATGTAACCGACTAGCTTTTAATGTTTCCATCAACAATGAAATACCATCGAACATTACTAATCAGGAATAAGGTTTTAATTATTTGATTGTTTCCCTGCGCTGGGGTGTTGAAATGTGAATCTGCAAATTATTTAATTTTATTTCCATCAAACGAGCAATGCGGTCAGCTCGATGGCATGATTGAGCGCCTAATAATATGCAAGCAATTGTGCACAAGGTAATGAGTTTTAATGCGAGTTTGTGTAAGTGTTGGAGAGCGCATGTTGCAATTTTGTTCGGATTACAAAGTAGAATTAGTTGTATGCTTATATTGCATCCAACAGCAGCAACAACAATAACCACAACATGCGCTGTAACAAATATTTACAACACACGTAATTTATATATATGTATATATAATTTATATCACACACCCATACACACACATGCAAATGAACACACAATCAAAATAATTGGCGTTTATTTGGCAATGCACATGTTGTACCCAGCGGCTACGTGCTGTTTGCTTGTGTGCGTAATCAGAAGTGTATTGGTTTGTTTGGGACTCACGCCACAGTTGCTCAATAAACAAGAATCGTCATTTTCATTGTATATTTTAATGTACTTTCACTTGTCGGCGGTTTTGCTCAACGCTCAATACTCAAAGATGCAAACGACACTAATTGACGATTTTGGGTTTATTATCAGCACCAAATTTTGTGCAGTTGTTACTTTTTGGTTGATATTTCTCCAAATTCCGGACCATCAAAAAGTTATGAAATTTTATTTAGTCAAAGCAAAATTTAACTTATCTTTATATTTGATGAATACATGTGAGACCTCTAGCAGTCTCCAAACATATTAAGCAAGCAAGGCTCTGGCGACCTCAAGTTCCACATGGAACTGAGGATTGGGGGTCATGTTGTCTTATTAAGTCGTTCCCCGCGATGGTCGGGCAGATTCTTCTATAGTTTTAATTACGGAACGTACCGGTTTTATTCTAATATCGATAATTATTTTTACTATTTCAATAAATTTTCATTATTTTTAGTTGCAAAGATAGTATAACTAAATTTATATACATTTTTATTATATAATTAGTACAATTAAATGACTATTTTTAATTAATTAATATAGTAGTATTGTTTATTGTTTTTAGTCTTAAATAATGACTAATTTTTCTAATTATTTTTTAGTGTCCAATCATCAGGATAAGTTGTGGTTATTATTTTAAACTAAATAATCATTAATTACGAGGTCATGCGAAAAAATTTATAATTATATGATTATTTTTAATAACTTTATAGTTTTTAGTCTTAAGCAATGACTAATTTTTCTAATTATTTTTTAGTATGATTAGCTGTGATTGTTCTTTTAAACCAATTAATCATTAATTGCTAGGTCATGCGAATAAATGAATAAATCATTAAAATAAAAAAAGGAAAAAAAATAATAGATTACTGATATTAATGTAAATCCCACAGATTATATCTAGAGAGCTGCTTATATAACCCCACCTGTCATTTATCAACGTCACCTTAGGCTTATGAGGGAGGTAGAAGTAAGGAAGCAGTGAAATTTACAGCGGACTGTGACCACGACGTAACATACCAAATAGTTCCACTGATGAGGCGTAGCGACCATCAACGTACAAAACTGTCAACCATTCACAGGCTACAATGTTACTAAACATCACTCAACACAAGCAGATTGCACTATTACAGTGGGATAATGAGTTGAAACTACAAACCAAAACGTGGAGTGAGATAAACGCAAAATAAATAATTATAGAGAAAAAGGATTGGCAAAGACTGATAAAAACGTAGGTGGTGTGTGAACGACAACTGGCATGGTAGTGATATTACAACATCGATGTCAATTTTACAATGCTGTCCACAAGAAAATTCCATTAACTTGAACTTTTCAAGCGTTTTATTAACAACAAACCATGATTGGATAATTGCTTGAAAGGATAGAAGAATGAATAGAAAGTAAAATACATAAATAGGTAAGTATGTATATGAGTGAGCAAGTCAGTGAGTGAGTGATTGAATGTTTGATTGAGTGAGTAGCAGCTGACAGCAATATTGGACTTATGCAGGATATAGATGGATGGATGCATATGTGAATAAATCACAAAGGATAAAGGATATGAATGGAAGTGATCAACGTTTCCACACCTATCCAAGTACCTACATATATATCTGAGTGTGGGTGTAAGTGTACAGAAAGCGTGCTGTTTACGAGTGAATGTGCACAGTAAACAATTAGTAATTAATTATATACAGAACAAATATGTTTAAGTGAGTTTGGTTGTTGTTGGTTTTTTGCTGATATGTTGTTAGCGTTGAAAAGCGTGCACAATAGCTCAGTCAAGATACGAATATGTAATTTATTTGTTGGCAGCTAAAAAAATATAGATAGATATGTATGAGAAAGGTTTGTGTTTGTTTACTACAAAAACATAGCCGAAGTGATGGAGGTGAGAGAGGAATTAAACAGCGTTAACAGGAAACTCGATTTGCTCGTAGGCACTGAAGTGCAGAATGAAGTAGGAAATAAGTAAAATTGCTTGAAAAACAATACAAAAGGAAACAAAAATGGAAAGCTGTGAAAAATTCATTGGGCGCAAAGTTATTTCCACAACCCATGCGAGCTCATAGAAAAATTATAATTAATTAGTGTACCTGGCACATTTTCCAGCTCGAAAATGGCTTGCCTACATTTAAATATTGACCATCGTTTCCACTCCTCTCCCAATATCATTATATAATTCATTCAGCTCCCTCTCCCTACAACAATCACTCCCTCTCCCACTCCAACTACGATTAACACTCCCGCTCCAACTACCACCTCAATTCTCACTGCGCTTTCAGTTCCATTCCCACTGCAATCCAACTCTACTTCCCACTATTATTCTAACTCCCCCTCTTACACCAACTCTCGCTGCCACTACCCACTGCACACCAACCAGAACTTTGAGGAACATCTAAAGAGCTTGGAGGACATTTGCCAGAGAAAACCCGAAATTAAGTCTCAAAGAGTGTTCACTATTTAAAAAAGAAGTAAGTCATTTGGGCCATAACGTAAAGAGAGAGGGCTTGATGCAAACGAAAAGATTGTAGCAGTAAAAGATTGAAAGTAAGAGCACAGAATCTGTATAAACTACCTAGTTTCCTTGGGCAAGTTACCAACAGTCTTCATGAGTTTAATAGGAAAAATAAATGCCTTGAATGGAAAAAGGCTTACCAAACCTTGAAGAATCCTTTGGGCTCTGCACAAATGTTGACCTATCCCATTCTAGCAGCGAAGTATAATCTTGGTGCAGCCGATCAATTGGAAAACGAGGAAGGGACAACATCATTACATGGAGGGAGCTGTTGAAATTGGAAGAGTGCATTAAACATATTAACAATTACCTCTACGGGAATCGATTCCGCATCAGAAGAGGCTATGCAGCGTTGAAATGGCTCCTGCATTTCTGACTGTTAGATACTAATTTTCCATTGAGCATTGCAAAGACAGCACCAGTAGAAATACTGGTACAATGATGCTAAAGTCATGTTATTTGGATGCAAGCCCTGATCTGAAGCCAAGTAGAAGTACGGCTGATGACAAAAACGTTGACGGATGAATAGGACATAGAGAAACTAGGGAAGTATCAGCAAGAAAATGCAGATCTGGCACAAGTGTTACAAAGGCTCGAAAAAAACGAGCAACCAACTAGAGAGAGGGTCAGCAGAGAGTTCTGCCGAATTACGATGGTCAATGAATGAGAAGACTAATAGTTGTCCCAAGGTAAAGAATACCTGACGTTCTCAGAAAAATATATAACGGCCCAAGTGGAGGTCAGTCATTTAATTTTGAATACTTTGCAGAAAATAAAGCAGATATTCTATTCGGTTTACTGTCGACAGTCACTAGCAGAGTGCATAGCCAAATGCGATGTTTGCATCAAAACAAAGACGATCAAATTCCAGAGACGTGGACAGTTCCAGTGTCCTGGATGTGCGTAATCTACGAGGACCAAATATCGACTCGGACTACTGACTTGACAGCCAAGAAAGTGCACGCATTGAGGCAAGAAAAGTTTGCCTTCGGGAAGCTGCTCATGAAACAGACAACAACTGATTACTCCACTCGGCTCTCACACCCGCTCACTGAGAGCGATGCACCTTATTTATAGCTTTAACGTTATCAAAACGAAATTTCTACATCTTGCAAATCCGGTACATCTTAGCACGAGTTTATGCTATGATTCATCCTCATTGCTCTGGATTAATTATAGGACTAAAAATAATACAGAATATTGAACTGTATTGCAGAGAAACCGATAACACAATCAAGATTAATGTGAGACAGTGAGCATAAGAATTTTAACTACAAACAACGGAGAGGAACGCAGGTTCGGCGCAAGCCTCAAAGACTTCATTTTAGTTTAAAGCAACTTTAGAAGGATAAGTTCAATAAGGGCAAAATTTCCAATACACATCGCTGGACCTCATAAAATACGAACACGTCAGCCATTATAATCAAGCTCCTCGCAGAGCTTTTATGGCTATGTTGAAGTAAACAGGCAGGTAGGTGGAAGCTCAAATATCGAGATAGATATTTAAAAGTGAGCTCAAGTTAAAGCTGAAATATGATTTGAAAGTGCACAGGAATTTCGAAATTACTTTGCGTGGCAGGGCTATTAGGTTTTTCCAAGCCGCTTCGGGCTGGGCTAGTATGCAGTTGAAATAAGCCTTCCAACGCCATGAGGTGAGGAACTTTTAGACATCATAAGTAGATTACTTGAAAACAATTTTCTTCAGATTTCCCTGTTTCATATACAGACTTTTTTTGTGTTTCGTGGAAGGAAGAAATGCCGTATGTACTAACTGGGATATTTAAGCCTTACTGTGCGTGTTCGGACTGGGTGCGTCTGAGACCGGCAATGGGTAGGCGCACACGGGTCGATCTTGGAGTGGATGGTTCGCTCAAAAGAAATAAAAGAAACAAACGCAAAGAGGATTTCCTCGTTATAATAATGTTTTATTAAGAGTGTTAGGAAATATAGAGTGGATACAATATTACCTTGGTGTTGAACGTGACGATGGCGATCTTGGGCGATGTGTGCTGGTTGGCGGTCAATCGAGAAAGAGGCCGGTTATCCCGTTGAGGACAACCGCTAAGCCGCGAAAAAGTCCTCTGGTATTAAGGAGGGGAAAAAAAGCCACACACACAACAGCCCCCACATATACGTGCATGGGTGCTGACAACCTGCACACACACGTGCATGCGTATGAAACGCATGCATGTGCATGCATGCACACAAATGCGGCGTGAGTGTGGGTGGCTGGAAATCTTATTAAAACGTTAGGGAGGGGCGCCGTCAATCAAGTAAAAGTTAGGCCTTGGGCCTAAACATGCCGCCCCCCTTGCGGTACGCAACATCACAGTCCGCCAAGGATCACCGACCGTGAAGAAGAGAAGAAAAAAAATAAAAAACTTATAACTAATTATATCTAACTTAACATAAACGCCGGTCAGTCCGCCGGCTTGGCGGCACGCAAGATGGTCTGCGCAATGGGTGAGCTTGGTTGCTGATGCCTCTGTCATTCGGCACTTTTCCCGTTATGATTCAAGGCCTAAGCCAGGTTTGCCTAGAGCTAGGGATTGCGAAAAGAAGTAAGAAGATATACGTGTTCATATTTCTTGCCGTTTATTACAAATTCATTGGAAATTCTATGCTTGTGAATTTTGTATGAAGAAAATTCAATAAAAAAATAACTTATTGTAATGATACAAGATTTTAAACGCACACCTCCATTGTGAATCCATACAAGTGGCGAATTTTTGGTAGAACGTTCACAATAGTGAACAGCTTCGATCACCTGTTCAATCGCTGTTGATTACTTAAATCATTAGCTAACAGTGGTTTTCAAACATCTTGTAGACGACTGGTATATTGCTTTGTTTACATAATTTAAATGCCTGCATAGTTGGTTACGCAAATTTAATCCATAAACTTGATTTTAGGAATGAGTATTAATATGTAGTCTGATTTTCTGTATACAAATTTAAAGGAAAAGCTGATTTGAACAAATGTGCAATTCATGGCACTTCAATTTAGTAACGGCGAACACAAGAAAAAGAAACCTTTCTTCCATTCTCTGGCCCTTCGCGACAGCCGTTCTCCCTGTCAGCTATGATTTGACACGTAGGCATGGCAATGGAGGGATAGAAAGATTTTTCACTTGTACGAACTCACAATGCACACCTCTTGCGACTGTGTACAACAGAAATTCAATAAAATAAAAAGGATAAAAAGTGTAAAAATTCATGTATTTCGGTCGTTACCGAACATTTTGCTGTTAGGCCTTCGCTGTGCCCGAGAGTACCCAACCGAAGATGGTACTCTGAGCTAACAAAGGGCCAAACGTGGTGGGCAGAATCCCTGGGAGTATTATCTCGGCATATACATCTGTGCCTAGGACGAGGCGGATCGGGGCGGATGAGTAGAACTGCGGATCCGCCAGACGAAGATGTGCGTACGGGGCTGCGATGGCACTGTCGATGCTGGTTGTGGGTGTCGTGCGCCGAAAATTGGCTACGACCGCAGCATGGGTCGCAATCCTTCTGTTCTGTCCGTGTCTTCCTCGGATACGCAGCAGACATCCTGCTTGCCCGCCAATGTTGCTGGTAGGAAGTTGGAGCTCCTGGGCGAGCTCATCCGCAATCACTGTGGTGGGGGAGCATCCGTCGATTAAGGCGCGAACGAGGTGTAGCCGCCCCCCTGCTTCTATTTTCACGACCGCGGTGGGGGTGATCGCTACCGTCGGTATCATGGTGGCGGTGGCAGCTGAATGCGGGGCTAGGAGCCCTGCCCGGAAGGCGGACACGGTAGTGAGCTGCAGCGAGTTGGATCCATGACTGCGATCTCGTGGTTGATGATGGGTGTGATATCTTTGTTGCAGGCGAAGAGGCCTTGTCTCCGCTCTGCGATCGCGCGGTGGTTGTCTTCGTTGAGGGTCCTTAGTTTGCCGGCGAAGAGACCGAGTCTCCGCTCGGCCGTCACGAACATGGCGCTGGACTGTAGATGTGTTGTGCTGGAGCCGCTTCCTTTCATGCTGCAAAAGTGGTCTAAACGATTTGGCTGCTGGTGTTGTGTTCGGGCGAAGAGACCGAGTCTCCGCTCCGGTTCGGTGGATTCGAGCTGGACGAAGAGGCCCAGTCTCCGTTCCAGCATCTGACGCATATAACGATATGGAGTCGTCAATCCGCTCACGGGGGTGATTCCAGCTCCTCCTCAACTTGTACACTCCATGGCTTGGAGCGGGCTTCGTGGAGTAGCTGTTCCTCTTCATCAATCGAGGAGATGTGAAGCATCGTGTGATGTTTTTCGCCGCATTTTTTACATCGGCCTTGGCTTGGGCACGCGTTCGAGCGGTGGTCTAGAGCCAAGCAATTTCCACAGCAGCTCCCGCGGATCGCTAAGTAAAGACGCTCCTCGGGTTTTTTGGCCCGAAAGATGGGCACAGGCGTATGGGATGTTGCTTAAAACAAGCGCGGCATTCCGACATATAACGCATGACGTTCTTGGCAGCGCTTCGTTGCATAGCGGCAAAGCGACCCATTTTTCTGAAAGAAATGCAATATGTTTGACTGGGTCGAGTCATTCTCGAAATGCGGGGCGAGTGGTCCCTAGTTGTATTATTGGGGATTTGGGAAATTTTATTAGCGCGCGCATAAGGGGAAACATCTGTCGCTGCATAAAAAAGGAAAAGCTGGTGGTGGCCTAATTGTTGCTGTCGTTGTTAAATATGCTGATAATATATTAAAAGGTTTTGCCACATCATTCGCAATTGTTATATCGTGTGTAGCTTCACTATATATTTTTGATTTTAAATTTAACGTTAAGTTTTGCTGGAGGAGCAGGTTAAGTGATTGCATCAATATTCTTATGGTTATGATCCTAAAAAATCTGGACAAACAAATTCAACAACGACAGCTCCACAAAGGTCGCAGGCCCTTTTACAGGCTGAGGAAAGCCTCTTGCCTAGGGTTTAAAATAATGGGAGTTTAGTGACACCGTGGGCCAGAGTATGAAGTCGAATATTTTATAAGGTTTTCTTATTTAATAGCGCAAATGTTAATGAAATGCAATTTCGAGTAATCACTGTTCGGTATTAAGAGCCGTTTGCTAAGAAATAATTTTGGCAATTCAAAGGTATCCTATTAGCCGTATGCGGTCAAATTTTATAGTGGAAACCATGAAAACAATCCAAATCTTAAAATTGTGCATGAATACTCTCTCGTGAAATGCGCAATTATAGACATAAATAATGTAAGGCACGATAACCTCGGAAGAGATTCTAAGTCGAGCTTCTCTCTAAATTTGTGTCGTGCTCCTCTTCTTTTGAGCCGACTCTGAACAGCATCTGCAAGGCAGATGAGCCCTCTTTGAGCGCTTCTCATGGCAGAATTACGCGCGGAGCGCTTGCCACACACTGCCGAGGGGCGACCCCGCTTAGAAAACTTTTCTTCTAAATGAAAAAACTTGTTGTTGCAATGATCATTAGCAGTTAATGATTCACTGAATGCAATAGTGAGTTTATCATATCGATTGCAGCATATGTCACTGCCAAACCTTTACGGCGTAGAGCGGTTACAATTTTAGGGCCAATAATTTCGCGGAAGCCTGGTAAAGTTGAAAATGCGGCATATTCAACTACTCGCAAGTAAATGTCTAAGTGCATGAAAAAATTGCTTCAATTTCAAGAATAGTCAATTGTGCTGTTGGATCCAATGGATCTAAGGAGCACGGCGTAACTTCAAGCATTGTGGGTATATTGGAAGTTTTATTGGGTGCCGCCGAAACAACGTCTCAGTGTGGCAGCAA
Source organism: Eurosta solidaginis (assembly GCA_029619165.1). Taxonomy (NCBI): domain Eukaryota; kingdom Metazoa; phylum Arthropoda; class Insecta; order Diptera; family Tephritidae; genus Eurosta; species Eurosta solidaginis. The sequence goes on from JARSSU010021438.1 coordinate 15,378, forward strand.
CAGCTTTAACCAGTCTCAGTGAGTGGGTGAGTTTGATTCAATTACTAGAGGTTTGTTCTTCGATGTGCAATCTGGACGGGTTACTTATACGAAGTAGGGAACCGGGGAATAATTCAATCCCCTTCAATGAAATGGTAGTAGACAAGTATCTTTGGTAGTTATAAATTTGATTATGACAGAAGAGTCAAGCTTTTGTGCGGTCCTGTTACACAGGGAGTATTCACCTTTTTATTCTGAAAGTTCGGAAAGCACTCTTCCGTTAAGTATTCATTATTAATTCGGATTTCTAAAATTATAAACCAATGCTAATATCTGGGGCAGATGAGTTTTCACTTCTGCGGTAGGTTATTGGTTGGCCTAGTTTCGGGTGAACGAGAGCTGGGTTTTTGGTGGATTATTGATAGGGAGGTGGAGTTCGGAAAGGAGGGAGAGAAACGGAGGGATTGTTATGAGGAGCTCTTGGCCTTCTCGCAATCCATCTCCTCCGTTGGAAGAAGGATCAGTTTGACCAAAGGTCGTCTGACTTGACCCTTCTCTGTTATGAGGTCGACTACGCGAACTCGGTTATCTTCGCCGGGGTGTACGTTGACGACTCTCCTAGCCTCCACTCGTTGGGAGATAAGTTGTCCTCTTTGAGGACAGCGAGATCTCCCACTTTTATATTTTCTTTGGGATGCTTCCACTTCACTCGCTCTTGAAGTTCGGACAGATATTCCACCTTCCATCGTTTGCAGAAGGTGTGATGGAGGGCTTTGAGTTTCTGCCATCGATTGATCATCGAGGCAGAGCTCTCACTGGCATCCGGTTCTGGTGGAGCCAGCAGGTGGCTGCCGGTTAGGAAATGTCCTGGGGTTAGTGGTTCCAGATCCGTTGGGTCATTCGACCCTGGAATGAGTGGGCGCGAGTTGAGGCACGCCTCAATCCTGCACAAAAGGGTTTGGAACTCCTCCATGGTGTACTGATGGGGAGACGCGATCTTTTTGAAGTGGCTTTTGAAGCTCTTCACTCCCGCTTCCCACAGGCCGCCCATATGGGGAGCGGCGGCGGGAATAAAATGCCAGCTCAATTCTTGATGGCCATACTTTGAGACTGTTTTGTCTCGGCTTTCGGCCAGAAAGGCTTTAAATTCGGATCGTAAAGATCTTGATGCTCCGACAAAGTTTGTACCATTGTCGGAGTAGATGTTCTTCGGACATCCTCTTCTCGCGATAAAACGCGAGAAGGCTGCGAGAAAAGCATGGGGTGCTGAGGTCACTAGTGGCCTCTAAGTGAATGGCCTTAGTGGAGAAACAGACAAAAAGGCATACGTAGCCTTTTGACAGTCGACATCCTCTACCGCGGTAGCTTTTGATGTCGAAAGGCCCCGCAAAGTCTACCCCGGTATTGGTGAACGCGCGGGTAAAAGTAGTCCGTTCGCAGGGAAGGGTACCCATAAGTTGGGACTGTGCCTGCTTTCGATGAATAATGCAGGTTTTGCAATTGTGGATGACGGCTCTGATCATGGTCTTGACATTCGGTATCCAGTATTGCGTTCGGATGAGACGGAGCATGAGCTGGTTCTCGCCATGAAGGGAGTCATGATGAGCCATCATAACGGTAAGGCGAGACAGCCTACAATTGTAAGGCAAGATGATCGGATGACGCTCATTGTATGACATGTCCTTTGAAGCCCCTAGACGCCCCCCTGTTCTAATAATATCATCTTTGTCGATATATGGGTTGAGTGACAGTATTTCACTCTTTCGATCGATAGGTTCCCTATTTTTCAATTTTAAATATTCTGTCCCGTAAAATTGTGTCTGGCAGACTCGTATTAATGCTTGAGTCGTTGCCTTAATCTCATCGGCTGAGATTATACACGACCTTTCGTGGAACATTGCTTTAGTTTTTGGGTGAGTTCGTTTATAAAATCTCCTAACATAGGATAGAACCTTCAAATCCTGGGTAAATTTGAAAAACGGTCGAGAATATCTACATGATCTACCCTTGTCGTGGCATATGTTTGTGCCCTCTTCTCCTCAACGGACGTTTTGTATTCGGTCTCTTGTGCTGGCCAGTGGGAATTGTCTTCTTGCAGCCAAGAAGGTCCCTGCCACCACAACGAATTGTTGGTCAACTCTGATGCAAGTAGTCCTCTGCTTCCTAGATCCGCTGGATTAGATTCCGAGTCCACGTGAAGCCAGTCCTTGCTACCGACCATATCGATGATCTTAGTGATTCGGTGTGCGACGAAGGTTGACCAGGAACAGGCGGCTTTCTTATCCATGCGAGTACGATGGTTGAATCCGTCCAGAGGTGAACTTTTGCTGGTCCCAGATGAATGTTTCGGAATACTGATTCCATGATTTCTGCAAGCAGCACGGCGCCGCAGAGTTCTAACGTGGTAGCGAGATGGTTTTTACTGGCGCTACTCTGGTTTTTGCTGAAAAGTAATGTATGAAACCTGATCGTCTCTTTTCACGCGCATGTATATCGCTGCCGCATATGCTTTCTCGGAGGCATCACAGAAGCCGTGATTTCTATGTCGTCTTCCGGTGAAAAATTTACCATCGCGGTATCCTAATGTTATCTATTTCGCTATAGTGTTGGGTGAAATTATCCCACCGTTTCTAAGGTAGTTGGGGAGACGGGTTCATCCCACCCGGTGCCCTCTAACCAGATGTTCTGCATTAGTATTTTTGCTACTATGACCATTGGTGCAAGCCAGCATAAGGGTCGAAAAGTTTGGCTATAGCGGATAGGATTGCGCGTTTGGTGATGTTCTCGCCATTCTCTAAAACTCCTGCGGTGAAGTAAACATGTCTGAATGCGCGTTCCATCGTATTCCGAGTGCTTTCACGAGCTAGCCTCTTCAAACGCTAGGAAGTCCTCGCTGAGCAGATCCGTTTTTGGGGATGTCCTGAGGATTTCCTCACAATTTGATGTCCACTTGCGCAATGGAAAGCCAGCGAGTGTAATGCTTCGCGAATCTCGTTTCTTGCTTTGATAGTTGACGCTATTGTATGCCCTCCAGATAAACGTCGTCGACATACATACTTTCGCGTAATATACCCGATGCTATTGGGTGGGTATTTTCTACATCATCAGCCAATTGTAGAAGTGACCGTATCGCGAGGTAGGGGGCGCAGTTTACACCAAATGTGACAGTCTTTAGTTCGTAAAGACTGATGGGTTCGTTGGGGGATGTTCGATGGACAATTCTTTGAAATTTGGCGTGATTATCGGTCACCCAAATTTGCCTATACATCTTTTCTATGTCACTATTAAAGACAAAGCGATACAGTCGCCAACGTAAATTAAAATAGGCAAGTCTGCTGGAGTACTGTCCTTGGTGGAGTATGTCGTTTAGACTAATGCCATTTGCTGTCGGACTTGACGCGTTGAAGACGACGCGCACCTTGGTAGTGGTACTTTCCGCCTTTACAACGGCGTGGTGGGGCAGGAAATAATTATCCGATCGTCGGATGGTACATTATTTTTAATTTTTTTCATATGTCCAAGCGTTTCGTATTCGGATAACACCCGAACGTGCTCTTTCCCTAACTCTTGGTTTTTCAGTAATCGCCCCTCATTTCTGAAGAATTGTGAACATGCGCGCTTTAGGACGGTCCTAATGCAATCTTCTCAGGGTATCTGCCTGAATGGTAGCGAACTGTATATCTTCCACTTTCATCACGTTTTGGTTGTGTCCTTAAATAATTGTTCACATACCTTTCTTCTTCATTATGCATTTTGTTTTTGGGAACATTTTCTAACCTCCCAGAAAGCCTTTGTACATTTGGGTATGTTGCGATGGACAGAATTCTATTGAAAGAATTTGAAACGTGATATGCGGTCCACTCCAGAATTTGTCCTATACATCTTTTGAATGTCTACTCATCTAAAGTGGACCAATACGATACTCGCACAAACGTAAAATTTTAAAATAAGGCAAATCCATATCGGATATTGGGAGTACTGGTGTCCTGGGTTGGAAGTATGCCCCGTTGTAGACTACATGCCATTTGTCTGGCAGGACTTGGACGGCTTTGTGCAGACGACTACGTCATCTTGTAGGTGGGATACTATTCCGCCTTTGACAACGGCGTAGGTGGGGGCTCATGATGATAATAATTACCCGAACGTCGGATGGTCATTATTTTTAATTTTTTCAATATGTTCGCATGAAGGCGTTTCTCAGGTATTCTGATAACTCCCGAACAAGTACTCTATTACCGTTAACTCTTATTTTTTCAGATAAAATCGCGTCCTCCATTATCTGAAAGTATATATACAAGCGAATGCGCGCGCGTTATTAGGACGGCCATAAATGGCAATCTTCATTCAGGGTCAAGGTCCTGCCCTAGAATGGTAGCGAAAACTGTATCATTCTTTCCCACATTTCATCACGTTTATAGCTTGTTTCCTTACAAACATACATTGTTCAATAATACCTTTTACTTCTTTACCATTAAAGCATTTTGTGTGTGTTTTTGAGGAACATTTTCTTCCCGGAAATCCAGACAAACTGCTTTTAAATTTGGTTTTGTACCAACTCCAACCTTCAGTTGTAACTGAATGGACCTCAGGCTCTTCGTTTGACTCGGTTCGGCTGTGAGGCGCTGCGACGCGTATAGTATCCAACCAGGAACACTGTCTCTTTTGGGCCAAAAGTGCTATTTAAAGTACAATTCCTTTTTCGAGCACCCTCATATATATTTTGGGATATGATGTGGTCCTTCGCGTCCTGTAAGTATGAGGTCTACGTCTTTGTGTGATAGATGTAAGAATCTCGTTGGTCTGCCAAAAACCAAGTCTGGGGTCGAATTGCCTGCATAGTACAATGACAGTTGATTTTATAGGCAGGGATGGATAGAAATTCCACTAGTGAGTATTTGGCTAGGCTAGATAACGTGGGGTGTCTAGTCAGTCTGGTAAGCAGGCTCCACTGGTGAACGTAAATTCAATTTATGGATAAACCATCTTTCACTGTGAGCCTGACACCTCTTTGGTGATGCTGAACTGGGGCGATGTCTTTTCTACGCTGCAAATGGATTCTGCGTTATTCAGTCTTTCAGTATAAGAGGGACATCTGAGACCCTGAATCAATTAATGCCCGTGCGGCGAACGTTGGTACCAATAATGGCGGAATGTGTACAGCTGGCGATCAGGTTAACCTTTAATTAGTCCGCACCTGTGCTGGAATTACGTACGACGGGATGCTTCACATATCTTTGATTCCCGTTTGTGAACAATCCTTGTTTTTCTGATTTTTCCTGTCTCGCTCATATGTCCTGTTGAGTCTATAAGTAGAGATCTACATCATCTTAGAGACGTGTTGGGGCGGCTTTTGTCAGGTTTTGTTGTCTTCTGTAGGGTATATCCGCTATGCTAGGACGTCGTTACTGGTACGTATCGTGAGATTGGCCGGTTCTTGCATTTTGTAGTAGTAACTTGGTGTTCTAAAAGTCTGGTGGCACTTGGTGTCTGTGTCCGGGATAGTGAGTCAATTCAGACAACCAACGTTGTATATTTTATGAATTTAATCCTTTTCTGGAGTGGTTAACTCTCAAGCGTGACAGTTGTGCTAATCTGTTGTTCAAGGGCGTTTACCATCTTTCAGTGATCATGATTTTTATTCGTTTGGCCCGGTGTGGGGCTACTCTTTGAGCTCGTTTGAGAAGAGCATCCCAGTCGTTGTCTCGTTTGATGCCTGGTGTATGCTGCACGATTGTACGCTGACGCTAGTTTGGTTTTTTTGCAATTTTCGAAGTGTGCATGCCCTGTCAAAACCAGACAACTGTTTTCAAGATGTCTTCAACCGATTAGCAGGATATCATTCATGCCTATATGCACCTCCCACATTTGGATATATGTTCCTACAATTTTATGAGTCTAGTTACTTTGCTCCTGCAAAGAGCCAGACCGTGCTCTCTGGGTACCTATTGTTGAGGCAATAGACATAGAGTCAGGATTTCTGGCGGATCCTAATTGGAAGTTGATAACAGTATTTGTGGCATTGGAAAAAAAAAAATACAGAAGGGACTGACATACAATTAGTTACTTCATTTTTGCCCTTTTTGTATTGAACTGCTCACCTCACAGCTCAATACACATACTTAGTTTATAAGTTAAATGGAAATTAATGTAGTTGGTAGATGGTTTATCACTATAGATGACGTTTGGAAATCTTTCACGTGTATCTTCTTCACACAAGTTTTTCCAGGCCATTACTCGAACCGCTTCGTTGTGGAGGTAAGATAAGGCATTAATATATATATTAACGATTCTTCATTCTTCTGCCCATGCGTTGTTAAATTGTATGAGGAT
>JARSSU010021439.1:0-89338 GCA_029619165.1 Eurosta solidaginis
AAAAGTTATTAATAATTAACACCAAGCAATAACATATTTTCCAACAGTTCACTTATATTTAACATAATACAATAACACTGGAACTACAATTTTGTCTTTATACGTAACATTTTACATAAAATTTTACCTTTAACATTAAATGTTTACTTTTTATTAACAAAAACATTCATTCAACAACATATATAATTTATTAAATTTTTCCACTGCGTCCATTGCATTAGATGGCAGTTGTGTATGCGCCGTTTATGTTATTTACGTCTTCTTTGAAGTTTACCTTCTTCTCTATTTTTTGTTGTATGCGTAATGTAGTGTGTTGTAACTAAAGTTAAACGAACATATAAGTTGTGTAGCGCTTATGTTCAGCGCAGACATCAGATTGATTCTTTATTAACAAATGCTTTATTTTTTATAGGAATTTTACTTACAATACTATTACAATATTTTTGTACTAAGTATTGTAAAAATAACTACATTCTTTTTCTGTATACCTATTCAGTAGAATATTCTTATTACCTAACTACGTAATAATGCTTGGTCAGTCGCACCGACAAATCGACGCTGTCGATCAGTCATGCTGATCACACTCACTAGCGTGACGCTTATGGGTTAAGCAACTGTAAACGGATACGGCTCTCCGCTGCGTTCAATATAACTTATCTATGCCGCTATGAGTAATTTGTGTGTGGTCGAAAGTGAAATTCATTTGCTTGTGCATTCCAAGCTAGACCTATTCTGGCATGTACATAAATACAAATATCTTGTATTGTGGTAATGCCACACCATCCACCTTTAAGAAGGATCACATACACTTGAGAACAATTGTATGTGATTCTTAAAGTGACTTAATGACCCATTTAGAGTTTACAAAGTTTTAATTGCTTTTTAGTTTGCTATTGTAATTTATTGTCTTGCGGTAATTTGATATTGAGCGTGAAGAGTTTGTTTACTTATTTTTATATCTGTTTACATTTGCTTGCCATGTGTTATTTTTTGTGCTGACACATTTTTTTGCTTTTGTTTGTACATTTTTTTTAATATGTTTTGAAGTATAATATATATATATATTTGTATGATTATGTGCTTGTGATTATGAATAATGTTTTGCATCAAGCGTTATTGACATTTGTTTTTATACATCAGAATTTTAAGTGTGTCGACCCACTTAAAATCTGTTTATGTTGACAAATTTATTATTTCTTTTGTTTATTTACATTTTCTTTCTTACATATCTATGGTGTTGAGTAAATTGAAATGCTTATAGTACGATTACTTTGGTTTTTTTTTGTCAAATCATATGTGTTACTAGAAAATGTTCTATACTAGTTTAAGTCTATTTTTATGGATTACTATTTCTTTTATTTTGTTTGTACTATCTCTATTTCCTATCCTATTAGGTATTAACGTATAATTATTATTTCTATCTATACTTTTTACTTTACAACTTCCTTTGTATCTATTATCTAGCTTATGACATGTTTCTTCTCTAACACTAGGTCGCCTAATTTTATTTCCTTACTGGCGCTACTTTTATCATAATTAACTTTTTGTTTTTCTTTAGCTTCTTTCACTAATTTTCTAGCTCCTTGTTGTGCTATTTGAAGTCTATATTTAACTTCCTTGTCATAAGCTTCGTGATTATACAATGGGCTTATTTTATTTTCGTCTAGGAATTCGTAGGTCGGGGGGTTTTCGCGAATATAAGCTCGTTAGAACAATACCCGTGTACGGTCGATGGGGTCGTGTTGTAACAGTACGCGAAATACTTGAGGTATTCATCCCAAACTGGATATGTATGAACGTACATATTCATTAAACGTTCTATGACTATGCTCTACACTGCCCAAAGTTTGATGATGGTATGGTGTTGAGTTTTTGTGCTCAAAACTTTTAGCAATTTGCACAGTTCATCGAATAAGTTATTTTTGTATTCGGTTCCCATTATCATTTTCATGGGACCATAAATCAAAATGAAATGCTCGAATATAGCTTTAGCAAATGCTATCGCATATTTGCTCGGGACTGGGATTGTTACCAAATATTTGGTGAGATCGCATATAATGGTAACTGCGTATTCGTTTCCATTTATCGATTTCGGTAATGGTCCGACCGTATCAATTTGTACAATATCAAAAGCCTTCGGAGGTGTCTCCGTTATTGTCATTGGTGCCTTTATTCTTCTTGTAGTGGATGCAGTTATTTACGTATTTCTTTATGTCACCTCGTATATTTTTCAGCTATAGCTTTGTTTGATTTTCTCTATTATACGATTTATTCCTGGGTGGCCACCACTAATAGGATCGTCATGATATTTCTGCAGAATTTCTTTAATTTGCCCGGGATTAGTCACGTACATAACCTCTGGGGTTAGTGCAATTGTTAGTTTTTTGTGAACCATGTTTCCTATTTCAATAAATTTGGCTACTCGAGTATAATTACTTTTAAACAATTTGTCCCCTAAGGACAACTGTATTTTTTCAAGTCCTAAATTGGCGGCTTCTTTTTCAAGCCTGATAAAGGATTGCCGTAAGTCAATTTTATCATCTACAATTAGGTTGCTTGTATTTATAGTACTACAAATTTTCTTTCCCTTTTTGAAATATAATTTCGGAGGATTGAAAATGAGCCTGACATGTCTTATTACTTCAAATTTATTTAGCACTTCATATATTTTGGGGTTCTCTGTGTGACTTTCTTCAGTTTTAACATTATTTTTGATATTTTTAGCTTCTGATCTAGTTGTGACTTTCATTATTTTGCATGCTTCCACTGACATTTCTTTTAAATTTGTTATATTAATGCGAGACAATGCGTCCGCGATGTGGTTTTCTTTGCCGGCAATGTACTCCACTTCGAAATCATATTCTTCTAAATCGAGTCTTACTCGTGTTAACTTAGATGAAGGACTCTTCATCGAGAAAAGGTATGTTAAAGGGCGATGGTCGGTTTTAATTAGGAATTTTCTACCATAAAATATGGTCTGAAGAAGGTTATGGCCCAATGGATTGCTGCTAGTTCTTTTTCTATTGCAGCTTTGTTTATTTCACCTTTTGTGAAGGATCTAGAAGCGTAAGAAATTGGTAACTGTTTGCCATCGTGTTCTTGGCTAAGGACTGCTCCGCAAGCATACCCACTAGCGTCTGTGGTTATGCAGAATTCTTTATTGAAGTCAGGGTATGGCAAAAGTTTTGGGCTGATTAATGCTTCCTTTACGTAGGCAAAAGCTTTTTGACATTCTTCTGTTCAGTCGAAGGAAACATTCTTTTTGCAAAGCCAAGTTAATTTTCTTGAGTACTCTGCGAAATTCGGTAAAAAATCTTCTGTAATAATTGCAGAACGCTACGAATCTTTTAACTTCATCTGCTGTTTTTGGTGTTGGGTAGCTTTGAACTGTTTCAAATTTGCTTGGGTCGGGTAGTATTCCCTTGCTTGTGCATTTATGTCCTAAATAAGTTACCTCTTGACTGAAAAATAGACATTTATCTGGATGTAATTTTAAATTGTACTTCCTGCAAGTAGAGAAAACATCTCTTAAATTTTTCAGCATGTGTTTTTCTGAACACCCTAGAACAACTAATTCATCCATATAGAGAAATCCTTGGGATGGTTTGAGGCCTGCAAATGCCAGTGTCATCATTCTTTGGAATGAGTTTGGTGCTACTTTTAATCCATAGGGTAGTCTTTTGAATCTATATGTACCATTTTCTGCTGTGAATGAGATTATATCTCTAGAATCTGGGTGTAATTCTATTTGATGAAAACCTGATGTCTTGGCCGGGCCGCAGCTCAGGGATGGTGCCGGTCAAGATATAGTGCAAAAAAGGAAAAAAAGTGGTATTAGAATTTTTAATTTAAATATAAATATCTTTATTCGAAATAAAGATTAAGTATAGTAATTAACTAATACAGATATTTGTAGGTTACCTTTTTGATTATTCTGGAGTCGCCGGTGGGATACGTCCGTACACGTTGATGTTATAAATCCAAGAAGACAATAACAGAATTTGTTAAGCCCGCTTGCCAGTCGAACTGTTTATTTATTCCTGCGATGTTTATTTGCATAGTTAACATAAACGGTTCGACTGGCTCTGTTAAAAAATATAAAGCGAATGCGAGGGCGACCCAATATGTTTTAGAGTTTGGGCTGTTGGCCTAAACATGCCGCACCCTTGCGAAACGCAAAATCTATTCGGACATATCCCGCCGCTGGTTCGCAGAGTTTGCTTAAATTAAGCTTAAACTAGTTCCAGCTTAGGTTCCGCTTGAGCCACCTAAAGGAGAAAATTGCACAATAATAAATGAAGGTACACATGGTTCTAATTCAGTGGCACATTTATTTTCAAGTTTTATGTATGTAGGTAGGTATAAAACGTAGTTAAATTTACTGTTTCGTAAAAAAAAACATTTGTATATAAAGGAAGTTCATTTTATGAATAACTTTACAATGATTCCAAGGTTTCAAAAACCAAGTATGAAAAATATTTAAAAATCCATTTTATGTATAAGTATGTAAGTATATATATATAAAAAAAAGTATGTAATTACTCTTCGATAAAAATATGAAAATAATAAATTTAAATTGACATATATAAAGCCAATTTGACAGGCGCCAGACAATACCCAGCCAAAGATGGTGTTCTGTGCCAACAGGGGCCCCAAAGTTCCGGCTGGTATGGCGCCCAGCATAACCTTTGGGACCACGTCGGCACCGAGCACCAATTGGACTGGGGCGGCGACGTAGAACCGCGGGTCTGCGAGCCTGATGTTGGCATATGGCGTGGCTACCGTTGCGTCCAGGCTTGTTAGTGGGGTTTGCCTCCGGAAAAGAGGCAACGCCACAGCATAAGTGGTGACGGTTGCCGTCTGCCCATGCTTGCCCCGCAGCTTGATGAAGCACCCACGCCGATCCCCCAGAATCGTCACATCAAGGCCGAGTCGGCGGATGAGCTCTTCCGCGATGATGGACGTTGCAGCGCATGGATCGAGTATAGCTCGAACCAGGTGCAAGCGCCCACCCGACTCAATCTTAACAACGGCCGTAGGTGCAACCAACGTGAGGCACTGGATCAGCTGTGGCGGCGCACGTGGGCTGACAACCGTCCCAGCCCGGAAGGCACTCGTTGGATGGAGGTGGAATGCAGGTGATTCCACTCTCCTTGCGGCGCGACTATGATGCGCTTGCTGCTTGCGTCGATTCCTTTTGCTTTTCCCTTGGTAGCTATTCTTCTGCGGTTGGAAAGTTTGCATTTCCAATCCGCTCGTAGAAGGTGGGTGGAATGCCGATGATTCCACTCCACGTGAGACCTCCGGGCGGAAAGCGGACGTTTCCGCTCCAGAGGACTCTGTTTCGACCTCGGATGCAATTATGGAGAGGGTGTCGCTTTCCTCGGTGGTTCTTTGTGGCCTGCTGCGTCTCCAGGGATTGTGTTGCCGCCGCGTCGTCTCCTGCACGTCCTCAATGTGCAGGATGGTGTGGTGGTCGTCTTCGCACTTCTTGCACCTCCCCTCATGTGTGCAGTGTGCTGCACTATGCAAAGAGGATAGGCAGTTGGTGCAATAGCGTTTTTTGATTACGAAATACCACCTTCTTTCCGGCGTACTATCGCGGAATATCGGACACACCCTAAGTGGGTGCTTCTTTTCGCATAAGCGGCAGGCCAGAGAGAACCCCTTAGCCTCAGATGTTTTGCGAATTGCAGTGAATCGCGTCATTTTTCTGAAAAGGAAAATGAGTTGTACTAATTTCATCGCCGTAGCGAGCGTATTTCGGTTGGCGAGCAATTCTGACAAGGTAATTGTAGACTTCACCTTATAACGGGTTGTTGGTGGAAGCAGGGTAAAACTGGTGATATATAAATCCGCTATGGATGTATCGTATTGTAGAATAATTGATATTCATTTGTTTTGCAAATGATACCCTCGGACCCCCAAGACAGAAACAACGCCAAACCAAACATTAACAGGAAAGGTTTTCTAAAACAATGTCTCATTTATATATCAAAATGTAAATGTCACAAATGTAAATGTCTACGTCATGCTTTTCCATATGTGATGCATGCAGCCTTACGGATCATTGATGATGTGTCAACACCCTTATGCTACCTTACTAGTGTATCGATTGTTTGCAATATCGATATATTGCATGTTTCACTAATTTCAGTTCCGGATTAATTAATGAAAACGAAAAACGTAGCGCGTGTGATTTCGGTTTTGTGATTGCAATATAATTGTAATTGCAAGAAAAATAGTGCGCGTGCGGGCGAAAATGTATATCGCAAATATTTAGTGTTTATTTCGTTTTTGTGAAGTGGTTTAGTGAACCAAAATATACATATGTACATATATGTATATTAGACCTGGCGTTATTTTTTTTTAGAATTTTGAGTACGGGGATTGGTCAAATATGCGATTCGATGTAATAATTCATGTGGTAAATTTTTAACTCAATCAGAGTGTGCCAACCTGTGCCATAATGAGGTCAAAGGTCAAAATATAGAAAAACACTTGGTTTTTTTTACTGTTATCTGTTTATTTATTAAAGAAAAAATAAAATGACGCAATTTTTCCACAATTTGCATTTCAATCATTAATATATGTCTCAAGAATATTACAAAAGCGAAGTTTTAGTATATGAAGGGAACTTTTGCCTGTAGTTCTCGACAATATGAAGCAAGTATTGTTTATCTTCTTCGCTATGAGTTAAAGACCGGTTAAAATCTGTTATTAGTTTTACTTTCCTCTCAGCAGAATCATTAACAGCAGTGACGTTTTTGAGGATTTGAACACCTTTTAAATATTCTGCATTTTCGCACCAGTTTGAGGGATGTAAGTTGAAAAATTTTACGTCTATTTCCAATCGTGAAAAGATATTTCTAGTTCTTTGCGTTACAAAGCAACTTAAATCTTTACTTATGAATGCTTTCATTTCTTCAATGCTGGCATTTACATTTTTATGCAGATAAACGCCATTGTCGTCATTGCTTTCAAACTCTTTTTCTAATGCTAGTGCTTCAACCATCTTTCTTTTCACATTTAAGTCCACATTAGAATCGAAAAAGGCGAGACCAACGGCTTCCTCGGACAGATACCATAAGTGGTTTTTCATTTTATCTAATAAGGCTAGAGATATTTTTGGGTCGTAATAACCGGCAATGTTTTTTACCAGCTGCAAATCCAAATTTGGTGCTTCGACTGCATTAGTAGTTCGAAACCAATACGGAATATAAAGACGCACCAGGAAAATACACACATTGCGGAATCCATTCAAATGGCTGGAAGACATTTTAAATTGTTTTTGCAAAGCAAAAATTTTTAAGGCATATATCGCTTTTGACATAAACCTGGCATGTAACGTCGAGCCCGGTGCACGAAAGGAAAAGTTCGGGATGCTGCCACCTAAGAAAATAAACATGAGTTGCAATAGCTCTTTGTAATCATGGCGAATGTGGTCTTTTGCTATATTTTTGATGCAAAATTCTTTATTGGCTTCACATTCCTCTGCATTTATAGCACGTCGCACTTCTTCATCCATGATTCCAATTGAAAGATCTTTTAAATTAAAAGTGTTCCATTCCCGCGAAAAACGTTCAAATATGGCAACTTCCTGGCCACAAGATTTTCCAAAATATATTTCAAATACAGCTCGTAGTATGATTTCTGCAATATGATGCCTGCATGGCAACCACAACAAGCTACGTTTCAATTTTTGTTCCAGCAACATTCCAGCACCGTTACGTTTACCAGTGTTTGTAGATGTCGTGTCAAAGCATACCATTTCCACCGAATTTATCATATTCATTTTTTCTAAGTAATTATATATGGACTGGGCGATTGCTTCACCAGTTCCACATTCAATAATTGGAATGGAAATTAATTTTTCTATATTATCTGCCGTTAAAACAATAGCTAGGCGTTCTACTTTTTCCTTTCCAGTCATTGCAGGAAGTAGTTTACCGTCCCAGTGTAACACAAATGTATCAGGGATCTGAAAAATTTTCGCTCTGAGAAGTATTCATAACAAATCCAAAATAAACTTTTATACCTTGAAATTCTCAATAATTTCTGTACCATGACTCCGACGATATTCCTTGCGCTGTTTTCTCAAACTTGTACAATTAATAACCAGATCTTCAATATTGTGACCCAAAGCTTTAGCTGTTGCAATAATAAAATGAATTGCGAGTGGGGTTGACATATTGCCAGCATCCATGCAAGCAAGCATTCTATCATCTATGAAGCTTTTTTTACCACGTTTTTTTTTCAGCTCGTTGGTGTTTGATACGATCATCAACTGCTCTACAGATTTTTCAGACTCACATTCACTTTTATCACTTACATCATAGTCTACACTCAACTCTAAAAAAAATTAGTTGAAAGAGAAACTTACATATTATTTGTTTCAGCAGAATTAACTAAATACCTTGAGTGCTTTCCAATCTTTGATACTTTGCTCTGCGTCGATTTTCTTCTTCTAACCTTTGCGCCTTCCGTTTTTCTTTATTTGCGAGACATTGATCTATAGAAATCATACTCCCAACACGACCTGGCTCTCTTTGTTTAATTAAAAAGTCTCGGTCCTCAGGAATAGCTATCATTTCTAAAGCATCAGCATGTGCAATATCGAATAAATTGTTCAAATTATCATTGAAATCATTTTCCTTTTTACGAGAACTAGGAAACGAAGATGTACAAAATTTCTGTACTGTTCTCCACTCATCATATAATTTCACCAATTTATCGTCACATGTTTTTTTGTTTAACGTTGGAACACGTGCTCTTTCCCAAAAAGGCAATATTTCCTTCGAAGCCAATTTAGCACTTTCCTTAATTGTTTTCTTTTCACACCGCACATAGTAAAAAAAACATTTCACCACTTGTAGTTTTGACGGTAACTTGCTTCCAAGTATATTTTTTTCACATTTTCCTATCAAATATACGTTTGTGTCAGCAGATCTAAGTGTAACAAAATTATTTACAGCCATCACGATATTGCAGTATAACTTTTACTATTTTTAATTATTTTAATAAAGACCCTTTCTTAACCACAGTCAATTTCGCAATGACAAAATATTAAAAGCTCTATTTGCACGTCTCAGTCTGTCTAATTATCAACATTGGCGTATGTGAACCGTAATGTATGAATTTACCGTTAGGCGGGCCACTGACTACATTATCTGCGCAAATTCGAGTAATTTGTTGTTGTGAACTCAGTGAACGCAATTCCACTCAATTCCAACAACAGTCTTGTGCAGATAATTTGTGTAGTCAGTGGCCCGCCTTAGTTCAATGGAATTTTTACTAATTTACTCTTTTCTAATATTTATAAATTTTCTTATCATTATTGGACATATAGAAAAAATGACTGTGCAAAATATTGAGGAAAAATGAGGTCATTACATTCTATATATAATAAATAAACAGATAACAGTAAAAAAACCAAGTGTTTTTCTATATTTTGACCTTTGACCTCATTATGGCACACTCTGATCGAGTTAAAAATTTACCACATGAATTATTACATCGAATCGCATATTTGACCAATCCCCGTACTCAAAATTCCAAAAAAAAATCTCATATAAGCTGCGCCAGGTCTAATGTATATACATGTTGGCAACTTTGCAGACATCACAGCAGGCATTTTCATCAGAAATCTCCAACATCAGCAAGTAAATGCGTTTTAGTTTTGATTTTTCACTTAATCTTGGCATTTTTTAATTTGTATAACAATCAAAAAAATTTTTATCGGCAATAATACAGCTGATAAACAATGAAGTTTATCAAGAGTATTACTAGGTGCGTTCATATAACAGAGTGTGTAAATGGATATAATTTTAAGCTGGAGACATTGGTGCTTTATCGGTAACCGTATCGGTAACCTTTTAACAGCTGATTCGACCAACCTTATGAGAATCAATGCAATCGATTATTGGTGCCGCTAAAGTCGTAACCGTATCGTAGCCAACCAATTGGGTTTTGGTTTACCGTCGTAACGATAAACAGCTGATTACGTTAGGGATACGGATACAGCGATACGACATACGGCAACAATGACTCCGGCTTTACACCTTATAAGTTTATATGCTTTCATGAGTCCCCCTACTCTGTCAGGCAGTTGACAGATAAGATATCACATTTAGTTATCATTCACAATGACGCTAGGGACACAAATCAAACACAGAAGATTGCGCACTTGCTTTTGCTGTGGGCATAGTACAGGTACTGTACTATGACCTGTAGTATGACCAAATCAATTCTGCACATAATATATCATTGTGAATGATGGCTAAGTGTGTTATCTTATCTGTCAACTGGCTGACAGACGTTCAATACGGCTACTTTTTCCGTTTTTGGTGCCACAATAACAAGGTGCTTCAAAATTCATCGTAAAATTTTACAGGTTTTTTTTTAACTTACAAGCCAAATATGTATTTTATTAATAACTAAAAGTTATTGAAAGTGGTTTAATGAAATTTTATTTGAGCTAAAGATTAAACAGCTAACGAATTTTGGAAAAGGGGGAGTGGCGCTGCCCATTTATGCTAAAAAGTTTGATCTTAGTAACCTCTTTACCAATTTGTACCAAACTCGATAGAAGTCTTGACTTCTATAAAAATTTAATTCTCGTTTGAAGGTGAAATAAATTTGATAAACTTTAGAGAAATGCAATAACGAAAAGTATATATTTATAAATTACTAAATTAATTAATTCTTTTATTTGAAATAAAAAATTAGCTTGTACATAGATATCTTATTTTTCAATAAAGTAACAAAATTGATTAGAAAATCTCTTTTTCATTGTTGTTAAACGAAGTGAGAAACTTATTTTATCTTAACATAGTCATCGTCACTGGAACATATATCTAACAAAGCAACCATTTTGAGCTATACGCATCTGTAAGATCTTTTTGTGTTCTTACATACCTCATAGATGATATGACTGGATCAGAAGAGATAGCTAACATGTTGAAAATGTCTTCGTTTTGTCTAACTCGTGATATTTTGCAGGTGTTCATACATCTATATCTTTTGTAGCCCTTGTTCTTAGATTCTTCAGACAATTCTCCTAATGGTAAGCACTGGTACTCTATTAAATCTTTTCCATGTGCTAAAATTGTATATACGTTGGTGTAAGTTTCTTCTCAGGATACTTTTGATGCAGCAACTCTGTAGTTTTAGATGCATATTCTCCAAATTTGGGTCCATTAACTGGTTCATGGCAGTTTAAAATATTTAAAATTACTCCCAATCTTTTCACCATGTCTCTATCAACTCCTGTTATGCGAGCAGTCACTTCATCGTTTTCAAAAAATCTTCTTGAGGAGTTACCATCATTTGTATTTCCGTATCCATACTTTGGACAGTCAACTCTAAGGCCAATCTCTTTATAGAATGCATCCTGAATTATTTTTTTTTCTCCTGTTTTGTTTCTCCTTACATGTTGTATTGTCGTCGAAAACTTCTCCTTGTTGTGATAGTTTATAAGCCAGCTTCAAAACAAATTCAACACATCTTATCCTAGAATGCAAAGGAGATATTCCATACCCATAATTTAGTTCGTCAGTTATTGAATCATCAAGATTTTCAAAGTCCTTTTGGCTCTTCTTACAAATTGGACATTTCATTGTAGATGTCGTATTTGTTATTAAGGTCAAAACTTTTCCATCGACCATTGTTAGAAGAAAATCATGCTTTATTGTAATGACATTCCCCTCTTCAATTTCAATTATTGCTGGTACTCACTGTAGTTTTTATGAGTTCCGAAGACTCCTTCTCGTATTTAAATAATTTCGGGCGGCACAATATCGTTGATGACGGACGTGGATTTTTCCAATATTCTGAAGCTTCATCTTTTAGTCATAATGGAACAATAAAAGCCATAAACATATTACTATCTGTAATTGTTTCATCGTCTACATTTATTCTTTGTTTATATGCGCTTTTTCCTCATGATCCATCACAGCCCCACTTAGTTATCAATACTAGCTCCTTTGGCAGTGATTTCAACTTCTCTTCAGTAAAACTTTGAAGGAGTCGTGTAGACGTATGATCCATTAGGTTTTGTAGCTCAATTTCAGCTGATACTTCCGTTATTTTGGGACTTAGAGGAACTGCTTCTTTCTTGGCTTGAGGAATTTTTTTGTATCTAGGTAAAATATCGACATTACGTTGCAATAATGACTTACACAATATAATATATTTTTTCTTCGTTAAACCGAGATCTATAAACAGCGCCAAAGCTTCTTCGGGAGTGTATTTCCTAGGTAGCGCATTTGGTGGTGTGGGAATGCTGTTTTTGATCCTCATCAGTCGCACTGAACTTGCTACCGCAGCTGCTTTTGTTATATGAGACTTCACGTTTTCTTCGTCTTTTTTATATTTAATAGCCATTGCTTCTGAAAGGTGGGTCGTGGCCATAGCTTTTATGGTATCAGACAGCTTCCTTTTCCTTGTGTAGGTAGAACACTCTTCTATGGGTTTTGTTGGTCTCCCTCTAGTTGGACTGGTTGACGTGCTAGGCGTTTCTTCGTCCAAAAAAGGTTTGTCAGCTAGCCACTTTTCATACTTACTTAGAAGTTTTGAATTGTTACGATAGACGTCCTTCCATTTTCTTTCTATCATAATGTATTGTAAACCAATTTTTTCTTCCAGGCCTTTCTTTTCTTTAATGCTTGTTTCACTCGATAATTCTCTCATAATAGCCTCAACGAAGTCCCGTCTTGACTTTGTAGATTTAAACACCGAAAATAGTTTCGAGTTTTTTAGATACATATTAGAATTGGCTTCGAGTGTATCCGAATAAATATTAAACTGTGAACTATATTTAAAAATACTATTCACTTTATTTAAGTAAACAGAATACTTAGTTCCTTAATCTCCAAAAGACGAATGATAATGTGCATTGTATGATGGATAGCTTTATATACCTACTCAAATTATTAAAATGAATTTCAGGTATACAATTCGTAACTAAAAAAATGTATGTTGTTAACAAGTTCCAATAACAAAAACGACCTTACGGCCGTACTGAATTATATATACCTGCTCAGGCGCGTATTTATGCCCAAGGTTGTGTAACTTTATTTGATGTAAAAAGTTGCAGCTGGACGCAGGTAGACTTTATGAATTTAGGTAACTGAATATTTCACAAATAACTACTGTCAATTTGACGGAGCACATATTTTAACATTTTTTTTTCCATCAAAATTTTAAAAAGGGCCTAAAAATAACATTTCGAAAAACAGGTATATCCGCCAACTTTTACCAAAAAAAAACAATTTTTTTATTTAAATCCTAAATTAAATTATCTTTAATTGCTATACAAGAAAACGACAACCGGCCGCCTTATTTACTCACAAAACCATTTTAAATAAAACGAGAAAGAAGAAAAATTTCAAATTTTTCCCAATGTTGAAAATTGGTCAACTTTGAGCGGCTCTACCTGGTAAACTATAATTTTCTGTAAAAAAAACAGTTGTATATTCTTGATCCCTGGAAAATTCTCTGTTAGAAACATGTATTAGATTTAGCGAACGCTTTCATGATTTTTTTGATTTTTGCCATGCTTTAACTGCAGAGGCGCCACTGTGCGACGTTCATTGTGAATGATAACTAAGTGTGATATCTTATCTGTCAACTGCCTGACAGGATGTTCAATATGGCTACTTTTTAGCGTTTTGACAGGGTGTTCAATATGGCGGCGCCAATCTTCAGCGGGTGATAGATAGAGATACAGAATGAGACAGCGATAGTCATTTACAAATCAGGTGATCCAATCACTTTGGAATTTTGACGTTTATGCAGAAGATAGTCATCATTCACAATAAAATAGATTTTGTGTTTTTGTGTATCTGTTTTCATTTAATTTTTCTCTACTCTATTTTCCACATCTTATGCTTATACGCTTGTTTGTCAGTAAAGTCTATCAAATCGTTAAATAAAAACAATACAGTGTATTTTTTTAAACTTGCTTGGATAACACTTATCAGTCGGGATTTATAAGTCGTCACTTTTAACATCATGGAAGACCCCAACCGTATGATGGCACACGCAGGTGGTATGATGGCCCCGCAGGCGTACGGTATGCCAGGTCACGATGATGTCCAAAACGCTGGAAATGAGGTGCGTAAGCAAAAGGATATTGGTGAAATTCTACAGCAGATTATGAGCATTTCGGAGCAGTCATTAGATGAAGCGCAGGCAAGAAAGCATACCTTAAACTGTCATCGCATGAAACCGGCGTTGTTCTCGGTACTGTGTGAGATTAAGGAAAAAACCGTCCTTTCAATTCGTAATACGCAGGAGGAAGAACCTCCAGATCCACAATTAATGCGTTTGGATAATATGTTGATTGCCGAGGGCGTAGCCGGGCCGGAAAAGGGTGGGGGTGGAGCAGCAGCCGCATCAGCAGCCGCAGCGAGTCAAGGATCTTCATTATCAATTGATGGAGCTGACAATGCTATCGAGCATTCAGATTATCGTGCTAAGCTCGCACAGATTCGTCAGATATATCATCAGGAATTGGAAAAGTATGAGCAAGCATGCAATGAGTTCACCACACATGTAATGAACTTACTCAGAGAGCAAAGCAGAACTAGACCAATAACACCTAAGGAAATTGAACGTATGGTCCAAATCATACACAAGAAATTCAGCTCTATTCAAATGCAATTAAAACAGTCAACATGTGAGGCAGTCATGATACTGCGATCTCGTTTCCTTGATGCTAGACGAAAACGCCGTAACTTCAGTAAGCAAGCTTCTGAAATTTTAAATGAATACTTTTACAGCCATTTAAGCAATCCGTATCCTTCTGAGGAGGCAAAAGAGGAATTGGCGAGAAAATGTGGCATAACAGTCTCTCAAGTTTCAAATTGGTTTGGAAATAAACGTATCCGTTATAAGAAGAATATAGGAAAGGCACAGGAGGAAGCAAATTTGTATGCAGCTAAGAAAGCCGCTGGCGCATCACCATATTCAATGGCTGGTCCCCCAAGTGGCACTACAACGCCCATGATGTCGCCAGCCCCCCCCACAGGATTCCATGGGATATCCAATGGGCTCAGGTGGCTACGATCAGCAACAACAGTATGATAACAGTATGGGAGGTTACGATCATAATCTTCATCAAGACCTTAGTCCTTGAGACGGTATGGCTTACCATATCTAAAAAGTATACGAGCAAATGCAACCAGTTTACATTTTCGCAATAATATAAGATTTTTTTTGAATATTACTTTAAATAAGCACGTACAGATAAATTTATCACTTTAAAACAAAGTTTTATTGATATTCTAGAATTCTTTTTTCAAATTACTACTTTCGGTAGGGGATATTTTTTCGTTTCTAATAATAATGCCCCATTCTTCACCACGGAAACGAAATCATGTGGCAACTTTTACACCCTTTTGGTATTCTACCCGCGAAAGTTTACCCTCAAAGGTAGGTGGTTACATCGAAATAACCACACAAATGCTGTTGTTTAGAAAAAGGCAAAACTGAAAAATAAAGAATTGTAAGCGCAAATAAGTAAAGATAATAGTAAAAAAGTGTTGCCTATTGCTATACATATTTGTTTACATTATGTACTTTCACAGAATAAATTACAATATACCTATGTAGAAACTCATCATGCATAATATGCATATACACAACCGTTTATTCGTTAACCTCGTATCTACAAGTGAGACATTTTCGGTAGAGTGAACACGGTTGCCACACCATGTTTTCATTTGGGACCAAAATTCATCGAAAAAATGACCAAAATTTTGTTTTATTTCATTAGTATAAAATACAAAATTTTAGGATGTTTCCATATAAAATTTTACTAAACATAGTGAAGCCTTTCCTGTAATTCAAGCTGAACAAACAAATATATGTGCATGCAACCAAAAATGGTACTATATTTTGACATAGGATAAGTCTATGTCTTTCACCAACCAAACGTTGTGAACCTAGTTTTGGTCACAAAGCTCTTGGTTCTAGCATTATGTTGTTGATTGCAATGAAATAAAATGTATAGTGTAGTTAGGTTTTAGTAAGAAACGGTTCAAAATTTGCGTTCTGGTGTTGCCGAACTATGTATGTTGAAAACTCAGTAAATCATAAATGAAACTAGGCAATGGTGTTAGTGCTATTTTTATAGATGCTTACTTTTTCCCTTGACGTTTAAACTTCATATCAGAGCCTAGATTCAGTAAGTGTGAGTTATCCCAGGCCTCAGGGGTTCTGCTAGCACCTACGGGAATAATTTTATACAAAACATTTCTTCCCAAATCAAATCTCTTCCTTCTGTCTTCGAGTTAAAATATTTCTTGTGCCAAGATACTTAGTTTTCAATTACCTTGCGTGGCTTAACACCACAATAGTCCTGGAGTTCCTTGAACTCATTGAGCTGGGTGAGAAATTTTTAAATATCAACGTGCCAAACGAGAAGTAATGCATAGAATTTCTTTGTATAAGTTTTGAAAGTGTTAGTCTCACGGCAGAGTGCTCGCTATAAGATATGCTAGGAGAGAAGCAATTTTTATTTTCATATATTTTACATAGTGTTGTATAACCGATCGAAATGTCTAGCCGTTATTAATCTATATATATAAAAAGAAGTGTACATTTTGATTGTCACTCCATAACTCGAGAACGGCTCGACAGATTGCCATGAAATTCTTATGAAAGATACAGGAAGGAGAGATGATGGTTAGTTGATTTTGAAATCCCAAATCGGTTTAGCCATATATATAAAACATCAAATTCTGTGTGTTCGCTATGGAAACGTATTTCCCACACATCACCAAATTTTGGTTATGGATTGCCTCGATCAACGGGAAGGTTTTAGGCTAAAAATAATTTCGATATATAAAAAGGGCGTGGCACCTCCCATACAAATGGAATCTTTGGTACTGCATACCTTTGAAGGTATACATGCCAGAACATTGAAATTCAATGAGGAGTTATATGAGGTCAATCCCTATCACAATGCGGAATTTGGAGAAAGGGGACGTGGCACCTCCCATACAAATGTAATCTTTAGTAATGCATAACTTTGAAGGTATACATGCCAGAACATTGAAATTCAGTAAGGAGTTATATGAGGTCAATCCCTAACACCACCAAGAAAATGGGGAATTGGGAAAAGGGGGCGTGGAACCTCCCATTCAAATGGAATCTTTGGTACTGCATAACTTTGAAGGTATACATGCCAGAACATTGAAATTCAGTAAGGAGTTATTTGAGGTCAATCCTTAACACCACCTAGAAAATATTGAATTCGGAAAAAGGGGGCGTGGCACCTCCCGTACAAATGGAATATATTATACTGTATCGCTTCCCAAGGCAGTCGGTTCTATGTACCGGAGCGGCTCGGGATTTTTCCCTGCCAAGGACTGTCATTTCAGTGTAACCCCATTTAATTTGTTGCGTCCCTCCCACAAATTGTCATCCTCCCAGCAGCTCCTTGCAGCAGGACTGCTCCATATTCTCTTGCTCCGGGAAGGTATCGAATACAATCCGGGTCCGTCTCCTGACCCCGGTCCTGAGAAATGGTTTTGCTGCATCTGCCGGAAAAGAATCTCTTTAGGACGGTCATACTCTGTTCAGTGTGTCTCGTGTAAGGGATGGTTGCATCGGACAGGCTGTTCTGGGCTTGATCCCAAAACCCGACGTCCACGTAACTTTTATAAATCTTTTGTGGCTCCTTGCTGTTCACGCCCAAGGGTGTCCCGTAGTCTACGCCTAAGCGCCCCCCACTACCTTCCAGCAGCCCCGCTGCTCAGCAAGCCACAACAAGTACCCGCTGCTGCTCGCGCCCCACGGCGCCAACAACTAAAACAGCTGCTACCACTCATAACTACAATCTTCGTAGTAGAGTCGGTATCAATGCTGAGCATACAGCCCCTGCCCCCGTCTTCTCCCCCTCTTTTCCGGCAGCAATCGTGTAGGTCAGGGAAACAGACTCTTAGTCCCTACCTCCGTTTGCACCGTTTGCCAGCACAGAATATATATGTTTGCGACATCCGCCCAATGCAGCTCCTGCCTTGGGTGGTGCCACTTTCCTAGATGTTCTGGTCTCCGCGACGGCAACCCCCCCGACGGGTTTCATCGCGCCATGTTGCCAGGTCGCAAACCCAAATCATCCGGGTACCCCAATGCTTGCCCAAGGACGCCCAGTCCCAGGGCCACAACAGCAATTGCGTCCTGGCCTTCTCAACCCAGGCGTAGTCACCCGTCACTTATCCCCCAGAGTGGCGACGTCTCCCCCCATTATGCACTTCAGAATTCTGCAGTTAAACTGTAATGGACTAACTGGGAAGATTACGGAGATAGTCGATTTCATGAAGCGGCACAACATCCGCATTGCTGCGATTCAAGAGACTAAACTCACAGCACGATCTGCATTGCAGACCTGCTCTGGGTATAATGTCCACAGAAAAGATCGCGAGAGCGGAAATGGAGGCGGCCTCGCGTTTATAATACACCACTCTGTGCAATATCACATATTTGATCCTGGCATCGACCGCAGGGACAATGTCTTAGAACGTCAAGGCCTATCTGTCCGGTCAGGCGATGCAAACCTAGAAATCATCAACATCTACATCCCCCCTGCCACCTGTTGCCCCAGTGGATACCGCCCTAATATCAGAACCTTACTCACTGGAAACAATCGCATTATTTTAGGCGATTTCAATGCCCATCATGATCTATGGCATTCAAATTTGCGGGCGGACAGTAGGGGTGAGATGTTGGCGGATCAAATAGAAGAAACGACGTTCTGCACAATAAACGGAGACGCCCCCACACGTATGGTAGGAAGCTGTCACAGTTCGCCAGATATCTCAATCGTGAGCGCAGAACTCGTAAACTGCGTCAACTGGCAGCCGATGGTATCATTGGCATCCGACCACTTGCCTATACTTGTTTCGCTCGAGCGTACCGCCGACTTCATCGTCACCGAAAAACGCACTTTCATAAACTTTAAAAAAGGAAAGTGGGAAGAATATAAACATTTTACAGACAACCTCTTTGCTGCCCTCCCTATCCCGACTGATGCCCGCCAAGGGGAGCGTGCCTTCCGCAAGGTCATTGAATCCGCCTCAACACGTTTCATCCCCGCCGGGAGAATTCCCGAAATCCGGCCATACTTCCCGGCGGAGGCCGCAAACTTAGCGAGAGAACGTGACCTTATAAGGCAGCTTGATCCAGGCGACCCCCAAATAAGGGATATAAACCAACGCATCAGATTGCTTGTGGATGAACACAAGCGGGCGAAATGGGAGGAGCACCTAAGAGGTTGTAACCTCTCTACCGGTGTGGGTAAACTTTGGTCCACCGTAAAGTCCCTATCGAATCCGACTAAGCACAAAGACAAAGTTTCCATCGCCTTTGGCGACAAAGTGCTGTCGGATGCGAAAAAATGCGCGAGCGCTTTCTGCCGACAATATATAATGCATTCTACGGTCGACAAAGATAGACGGAGGGCCAACAGACACGCACATAAACACAAATTCAGCGCGTCACCAATCACCATCACCGCTAAAGAGGTTGAGGAAGCCATTGGTCGCGCTAAACCATCCAAAACAGTGGGCCCAGACGGCATAGCCATGCCGATGCTTAAAAGCATAGGGAAAGTGGGTTTCAAATATTTAGCGCACGTCTTCAACCTGTCTCTTGCCACCTTTGTCATACCCGAGAAATGGAAAATGGCCAAGGTGGTCCCGCTACTAAAGCCTGGTAAACCAGCTAACATAGGAGAGTCGTATCGTCCGATATCTCTCCTATCGCCAGTAGCAAAGGCGCTCGAAGCCATTTTGCTCCCTTATTTCCAAGCAAATTTGCAGCTAGCCTCCAATCAGCATGGCTTCAGAAAACTCCATAGCACTACCTCCGCGCTAAATGCCATTAGCACCCAGATAAATTGCGGTTTACATCAAAACCCCCACCATAGAACAGTACTCGTAGCGCTAGACCTATCAAAAGCTTTTGATACGGTCAACCATGGCTCGTTACTGCAAGACCTGGAAGGGTCTACCCTTCCCCCATGTCTTAAAAGGTGGACCGCAAATTATCTGGGTGGTCGGCAGGCATCGGTGCTATTTAGAAACGAAACATCAAAGCCAAGGAGAATTAAACAAGGGGTGCCACAGGGTGGTGTCCTATCCCCACTTTTGTTTAATTTCTACATATCTGGGCTACCTTCACCACCGGAAGGATTCACACTCGTTTCCTACGCCGATGACTGCACAGTAATGGCCACAGGCCCAGGCCCACAGATCGATGAGCTATGCAATAAAATAAACGGCTACCTCCCTGATCTCTCCAGTTTTTTCGCCTCGCGAAACCTGGCATTATCACCGACTAAATCTTCCGCGACCTTATTTACAACATGGACGTCCCAAATGTCGACCATTTTGAACATCCACGTCGATGGCTCTACGCTACCGACTGTCCTACACCCCAAAATCTTGGGTGTGACGTTTGATCAGGATCTACATTTTGGTGAGCACGCAGCCGCAATTGTTCCGAGAATTCAGAGCCGTAACAAAATCCTCAAATCCCTTGCTGGCAGTACCTGGGGAAAAGATAAAGAAACGCTCATGACTACATACAAAGCAATTAGCCAGCCGATTACGTGCTACGCGTCACCCATATGGTCGCCAAGCCTAAAAATTACCCACTGGAAGAAGCTACAGGCCTGCCAAAATACTGCTCTCAGAATAGCAACGGGCTGTCTTCTTATGTCCCCAGAACACCATCTGCATACTGAGGCGAGAATACTCCCCATCAGGGAAAGAAACGAGATGCTGACCAAACAGTTCCTGTTGAATACCCAGAAACCTGGGCATCCCAACAGACATCTGCTTGACGAGCCAGCACCGCCTAGGGGCTTAAGGAGTCATCTCCGTAAGCATTTTGAGGAAATACGGCACCTGAGAACCCAGCCGTATGAAGCGAAAAAACACAAGCAGGTCCTTGGTGAACTCCACAAACAGGCGTCGGACCTTTATGCCGAGAATTACCCGGTGAATCCAGTACTCAAAGTAAAGTATCCAAAACTTGCGGAAGAGGAACGCATACTCCCCAGGGAAACGCGTGTCACTCTGGCTCAACTTCGTTCTGGATACTGTAACAGGTTAAACTCTTACCTATCCAGAATCAACCCCGACATACAAAATGTATGCCCCGCTTGCAATGTGTCCCCACATGACACCAACCATCTCTTTAATTGTAATGTGGAACCAACGCCTCTAACACCCCTTTCCCTATGGTCCACCCCTGTTGAAACAGCAAGTTTCCTTGGACTCCCGTTAGAGGATATTGATGACAGTTTGTGATCGGTCGCGTCTGTTAGGTGGGGCGAAGCACTGCTACAACAACAACAACAACAACATTATACTGTATATATCTGGATGTCGTAATGGTAGGATAATTAAAATTGGTAAGGAGCTATGTGACGTTAAGTCCTAAAACCTCCAGTAAAATGTGGAATGGGGAAAAACTATGGCTGCCGTACAAACTTAAGTTATTTTAACACCTAAAGTTAGACTGCATTGTTGAGTTTAGCTGTTATGCCTTTTGGACGTTTAGTAATCTGCCGCTGTTAAAACAATTGTTTAGCTTGAGTCTATCTACATCTTCTATAAAAATCAAATTCTGTGTGTGTGTTCCCTATGAAAACGTGTTTGCTATACTTCGATCATCACCAAATTTTGGCTCGAGGTTCCTTCGATCAAGACGAAAGTTTTTCATATTTCAGAATTAAGAATTTTAAATTTAAATGTTTTTGTTTTTTGGCTATGCGAAAGAACTATCTTAGCTCCCAAAAATGATCATGTTAACAAAATCAATGATCGCTTTCAAAATCAATTTCCTGGTGAAGTGACGAAATATAAATCGATCGACACAGTTACAGATGAAGATAAAATTGTGAATTATCCAAATGAATTTCTATACTCCTTAGAACCAAAACTTTTAAAATTGGCTCACCAGTCATGCTTCTTCGGAATGTAATCAAAGCAACAATCATCAGCGGTAAAAGCAATACAATAATATAAAATAAGATGCAATAAGATACAAGAATAAAATGTTTTAACAGAAAATTTCACCAAATATGCGTACAAAATTTAATTCAATTTACAGAACAATAAATTAAATTATCAACAAACAAAACAGAAAAAATAACGCAACATCTATTCGATCTTGGGCGTTACAACGTGCGCCTGGTAAAGCTAATATTATTATAAAACAAGAGTTTTTTTTTGATTAGTCGGATATTTCATCAACAATTAACGACAATGTGTTTGCCAACACTTTTCTTTTTAATGCCTGGCATAAATTACTATATCCTAGGTGAAATATTATTGTTCTGGTACATTTTATTGACTGAGCAATTTTTTATGGTGAGAGTTCCATTGAAGTAAATTCAAAATTATATGGGGGCTAACAAACGTGTGGCGAATTTTAGGACAATATTGTGAATTTCTACCTGAGTGAAAAGAAAGAAAAGTACCAATCGTGGCTACTGCCTAAAAAGGACCAAAATTGAAGAAAAGGGACCAGCGGACCAAATGGGGTTGGATGGGACCTTTTTTGGTCTAAATGGACCAAAGTGGCAACCGTGAAAGCGAAGAAAACTACCTTTCAAATTTCTCCACAGACACTGGTGAGTTTTCCAGTGATGACAGCGTTACCACTTTGGCCAGAATCACGGATAAAAGAACTGGTAACGATATTCGGTTACATAATGTTCTGGGTACTATTTTGCCGGTAACGCTCAGAATCGGGGCGTTAAAGACATCAGCCATTTTAAACTCGCGTGATCGGTTACAACGGTGAATGGCATCAGCTCGATATATGGCCGAAATTTCTTGACCGCCATCACCGCTGCGAGACATTCGAATACACGGCAATAGAATACACTAGCTTAGCCAGTGATTCGCGCAGATTCCCTTTTACGAGACGAACAATCTCGAATTCTGGAATGGGCTTCTTTAGTCTCGAACGCAGCGTACCTATTATGTGGAAGTAATCATCAATGTTTTCCCCCGACCTTTGTTTCCTATCTGTCAATTCCCTTAAAATCTCAAAGTCAGTGCGCTGTGATGCGAATTGACGCAGCAGCGCACACTGTAATCCCGGCCAGTCGACTTTTCCATGGGCGCAGATATACAGCCAATACCATTCTCTGGCCTCACCGCTTAATAGTCTATGGAAGTCGCATAAAATGTCCCCCCATGAATACCCATATTGATCCTTCAAATATTCCAGACGGAACATGAAGTACTCTACTGACATTGTGTCACGATGTCCTTGAAAATGTATGCCACACTTCTCAATGTTTATTTCAGGTCTGTTGTGCTCCCTTCTCTCCCCTTCCGATGTTGCTCCTTGTTCTGTAGAGATAGCTGTGTGTACTCCTGACTCTAAAAATGGTGGATGGCGAAAGGTTATTGGATCGTTGCGATTGAGTGCATGCGCAGCTGTATGAGGCATGGGAAAGTTGTTGTTTCTGTTCATGTTGGCATTGGTTGGATTCTCCTGCATAGCCAACTCAGTCCTGAAACGCCTGGATTCATTCGATTCGAAACTGGAGTTGCGTCTTCTTCTTTTGTTACGGCGATTACGTGCCCCTGACTATTTCCGGACATATGCAATGCTCCGTTTGTGTTTTGGGCCGTGCTCAGCATCTCTGGTATGGTTTCGTGCATTTCCTGTATGATGGCCCTTTGGGCTTCAGTCATCATCTCTAGTAAGATAGGTGCTACGTTGTTACGCAGATTGCGATAATCGGTTGTAGACGGGCGGAATGGGTCCCTATGGTCGGGCTGATTAGGTTCAGGAAAGTTCAAGTTTGTTGGTGGGGTTACTTCTTTCTGGGGTTCTTGAAGCTCTTTCTGTGGTTTCGGGCATTGTTCCAGTGGCATTGGTTTGTTTGGCCTGGACACTGTTCGCATTTCCCTGTCTTACATTCCCCCCGGTAGCTGTGGAATTATTACCCCCTCCTATACGATCCGAGAGATCTATAAAGGCAGGGTCATTTTGGCTAGGTAGCATGGGGTTTTGCTCGTTCAAAGCTAACATACTTGCGTTTTTTATTTTTATAGCGCGTATTGTATGGGGTATATCTTCTCTTCATCCGGTTTGCAATTTTAACCAAAAAAATCTAAAAAGCTCTTATTATTTTCCTTTTTAAATTCGTTTAGAAATTATCTTGTATTTGTTGTTGGACTTCAACTATTTCCAATAATCATATAAGTGTGGGTGGGGAGATTCGGATGACTTATGGGGCATCTTACAAAAAAAAACTTGTGCTTGTGCGGAATCACTGGAGTATACGATAACGTTCCTGTTTCCTGCGCCTGTACTAAGGATAAAATCCACCAGAAAAAGTACTCGGCAAGAAAATTACACAACGTTGCCTTTTTCAATTCTTAGTTTTTTTTTATTATTCAATAAAAATGACAGCTGACCACAAGCTGCCAGACCAACTCTTATTTCTATGCAACCCGCAGGCTGCCAGATCTTTTTATGTCTTATACTTAACACTCCCACCGAAAACCTACTGTTTTCCAGCAACATCCACGTTGACTTTCATCAATCCTCGGCTACTTCTACGGGTAGGATGCAAATCTTCTGCACTGGTCTTCGTAGTGTACTCGTCGCAGTTGGACAGTCACTGACCGCACATGATTGTCTTCGCTTGAATGGAGATGAGTTATACGTCCCATAGCCCATTGCGCAGGAGGAAAATTTTCGCTCTTTATTAGGACCAGCTGGCCGATCCGCACACCCTCGGATGATCTCCGCCATTTCTTCCGCTCCTGAAGTGTGGTCAAGTATTCGTTGTGCCACCGTTCCCAAAAAGTCCTAACAATCCGTTGGCGTTCCTTCCAAAGCTGCACGCCCTTAGATGTTGATGCCTCGGAAAGCGAAAAAGGTAGAGGAAGGATTAAAGGTTCCCCAATCAAGAAATGTCAAGGGGTCAATGCTTGTAGATCTTGCGGATCATCGCTCAAAGTGTGTAATGGGCGCGAATTATGGATCGCCTCAACCTGCGCAAGTAATGTCCTCAATTGCTCGAACGGAAGCACCCTTAGCCCAATGACGCGGACCAAGTGATGCTTCATCGATTTTACCGCAGCTACGTAGGTGCCTCCTTGGTGAGGAGCTGCTGGTGTCATGAATCGCCACTCAGTGCCCTTTGCCGATAAATGTTGGAAAACGTCCACGACGGGATGTAAACCGTTCATAACAGGCAATAAATGCGATCGTGGTTAGGTCGGTCACCAAGTCTAAATGGATGGCCCTAGTCTTGAGACACACAAACGCGGCAATTCACACTTTTTGCCTTACAATTTGCTTCCCTTCTCTATCGATCATCTTGATGTCTATCGGTCCCGCATAATCTATACCGACATGCATGAACGGTTTACCCGGGGTTACGCGATCGGCGGGCAAGTCCGCCATGATCTGAGATTCGACCCGGTAGTTTTGGCGCACACAAACTAAGCATTTATGCAGATAATTCCGCAGAGAACTACGCAGACGTGGGATCCAGTAAGTTTTCCGTATGAACTGCATCATAACCTGTACCCCTCCATGTTTCGTCTCACGATGTGCATGATCTATAATGAGCCACGCCAGCCTTGACCCATTAGGAACTATGACTGGATGACGCATACTCTCGTCCAAGTTAGCATTCTTTAACCGGCCGTGCACCCTCAGCAATCCATCCTTTAGCTCTGCCTTAAGCGATTCGATCTTGCTTTTGACCGGAATGCCGCTTCCAGATTCTAGGCAAATAATCTCTTTCTTGTAGAAGCTCCTCTGTTCCTGGTAAAGTAAGAACCACATAGCCTTTGTTTTATACTCGTTACTCAATGCAATTATTATGGATTCTCTTCTTTCTTGTTCGAGCCGAGAACGTTTATAAATCTATAAAATAGCCTACAATACGCACGGCTCTCCCTAATGTATCAGCATACTCTATCAACGGCACCCTCGCCTTCGTTGTTATACTCGTTATCGCCAATTTCTCTTCTATCTGCTACCATGTACGCCTTAATTTCTACCTCTGCCTCCCCAGCTGTGTTTGGCACAAACACATCATCAGGCCAGCAGTCCACATTTTGCTTAAGCCATATCGGCCCCTGCATCCATAGTTCACTGTTGATTATCTCCGAAGGCTTCATACCACGGCTTAACAAGTCAGCTGGGTTATCCTTTGTATTGATGTATCACCTCAGTATTTGTTTGTATGGATGCGACTCGGTTAGCAAAAAACGTCTTCAAACAGCGCGGGATTTTCGCAATCTAGTGAAGAACTACCTGGGAGTTCGTCCATAGAGTATAGCTTACGTTCGCATATCCCATCGCACGCCTCACGTCCACTAGTAACCGTGATAACAACTCTGCCGCTGCCAACTCCAATCTTGGCACCGAAACGGTCTTCATTGGTGCAATGCGTGACTTGGATACTAACAGCGTGCTTTTTCCCTTCATGTCGTTGTTGCCGACGCGCACATATATGGCTGCACAGTATGCTACTGTTGATGCATCCGAAAATCCATGAAGCTCCAACTTCTGCTCTTTTCCAGTGCCAATCCATCTCTAAGGCAAACTCTTCCAGATGCTTTATACCTACCCAGTATGTACGGAATCTATCTTCAATCTCCTTGGGTACCGGTTCATCCCACTCCACTCCTATACGCCATAGGTCTTGTATGATTATTTTCCCTTAAATCGTCACGGGAGATATGAAGCCATTTGGGTCGTATAACTGTGCGACGCATCCGAGAATCTTTCTTTTAGTAAATAACCCTTGAATCTCTGGTGTCTTTACATCAAACGAGAACACGTCGCGACTTATTTTCCACTCCCAACCTAGCACCGATGCCTTTTCTTCATCTATGAATATATTCGATTCTTCTTTTTCCGACCGCATCTCTTCAACCAATCTGCTCGAATTTGACTTCCACTTTTTCAATTCGAAACCGCCTCCAGCTAATACATGCCGTACCTCTTTAGCCATCACTATAGCTTGACTCTCGCTTTCCGCTCCTGTTATGCAATCATCCATGTACAAGTCACCTTCAATTATCTTTGATGCCTCTGGAGTCTTTACACGCATCCCTTGCACACTGCACCACAGCTCGTACTGCGTTAAAGGCTGACGAGGTCATCCCATAAGTGACCACTTTCAACCAGTACTCAATTATAGGCTCGTCGTCGTTCTTCCTCCAGAATATACGTTGCAAATCCCACTGATCTTCGCTAACTAACACTTGTCGGAACATCATTTTGATATCGCCAATGACCCCAATCTTGTGCCTGCGGAATCTCATTATTATTTCAGCCAAATCTCGTTACAGTTTTCCCCTAGCATTTGAACTTCATTAAGGGAAATACCTCTATCTGTGTGGCAGCTAGCGTCGAATACGACTCGGAACTTTTTACTAACGCAATGATGAGGAATGTGATACACCATTCTGTCGGGTGGAGTCTTACCAGCGACGAGCTGCATATGACCCATCTGCTCATACTCCCTCATGAACGAAACATATTGCTGCTTTAACGAAAGATCATCATTAAGCCTCTTCTCTAGCGCCAGAAACCGCCGAAGCGCGACTAGCCTGGAGCTTCCGATGTCACTTGTACCTGGTCGTAATGGTATACACACCTTGAATCTTCCAGTCGTATCCCTAGAATACGTGCTTAAAAATAATTGTTCAACTTTTTCTTCCTCTTCAGTTCGCTTCGGACAGCTACCAATTTCGTCGAGCTTCCAAAGCCTTTTTACTAGATCACTGAGCTCTTCCACACAAGTAAAGTGTATGTACGAGACTTCTTTCATTTCGCTGTAACTAGGAGCTACCTGGCTACCACATACCACTACACCCAAAGAAGTTTGGAGCAATGCCATTCCCTCGTGTATACTAGGAAGTACTGCAATAAGAATTTTTGCAAATACCTTAACGTTCAGGACTACCTGGACTTTGCCCGGCTTCCAATATTCAGGATCCGCTAGTGGCATCGATGGTTCCACCAAAGCTTCTTCTCTTCCCAAGACGTCCGGTAACACAGGTTCCCAATTGTTCCCTTTAGGCAATATCCAAAATTCTTCCTCAATACCGCTAGTCGAGTCAAACCACGGCTTTACCGTTAGGATCGCACGCCGACTCAACCCAAAAGACTTCCCTTCAATACCGACCATCTTGCGGCTGGTTGACCAGACCGGGAATTTATGTTGGGCATAAAAACTAAATGAAATAAAATTCGGTTGTGCACCACAATGGAGTAACGCCTTAACAGGCCCAAGGCATCGGCCCTTCGTCTCCAACTTAACCATTATTGTCGGCAGCAGAGCATATCTAGTGTCCACATTAAAATCAAAGGCTTCACCGTAATTGTCATACACATTTATTTCACTACCTTTTTGTTCATTACAATTTTTTACCTGCTCCGATATTATTTTACGTTTTTTGATCACCTGCTCCTGCTTGTCCAAAATACTCAACTGCTTATCAAGTTGCTTGATCTTTTCATCATTGTCGTCACCTCCTGCACCTTGACCGCATTGCGCTGCGTAAATATGTCCATCAGTAGCATTCCGCTGGCCCAGCCCTCTGCGTTGTCCACCTCGTACTTCGTAACGGCGCCTGTTACAAGATGACGTTTCTTTCACTACCAGTGCTTGTTTCGAAATTTCCTTCATTGGACATAAGAGACTATTATGTTTCATCTGACCCGGACAACGTACACACGAGCCTTGGTAGCAATTGTCCGCACCATGACCCCGCTTAAAACAGTTCCGACACAGACTGTTCCTCTTGATCAGCTCTTCTCTTGCGCGTAATCTGAGTGCCTTGAAATCATCGCATGCCCAAAGTGCCGTTATAACGTTGATACGTGATAACGTTTACATGCTATACATTGGCTTCCCTGCTTTTCTAAACTGCCACTTGCGCCCGTACCGTGCTTGACTTTCTCACCATAGTTTAGGTCCCTTTTGTTGTTTGTTGCTCCGCGTCCATCAAGTGGGCGCTTACGATGCATATCTGCCACATTCGCTAAAGCGGCTACCTGACGATCTAAAAATTCCAACATCTGCTTAACAGTGGGCGTCTCTGTCTGCCTTTGGAGCTCCCACTGTTTACTTGTCTCTGGATCTAAACGCTCATGTAATAAATGCACCACCATCATGTCCCAACCTTCGACTGGAATGCCCTGGGCGCGCAGTTGGCGTAACACTTCGTGTGTCACGTTTGACATCCGCTGCAGATCATTAGGACGAGGGGCACTTTCAATAGCTGGAAGCCTTAATAGCTGTCGCAGGTGCTCGCGACTTATGGGATATTTCCTGTCGTACAGTTGCTTAAGCCTGTCCCATGCTTCGATATAGTTGTCATCAGTGAGTTGCCATTCACCCAAGGTTCGCGCCGCCTTCCCCACCAAGGACTTCTTTAAATATGAAAATTTGAACGTAGGAGAAACGTTTTCATTATCATGAATAGCCGCTACAAAACCTGTCGCGAAACCCAAACCATTCGTGGGGGTCCCGTCGAAATCCCCCATGTGTTTTTCATGTCATGCTGGCGGTACGGTAGATTCACTTGCACAGCCATCGGGGGTTGAGCGGTTGGCATGGTTGACTGTGCCGGAGACAATTGATTTATATTTGCTGACAGCGCCGCTCGCGCTGCGTAATAACTTGATTCTACTGTTGGCGCTATATCATTATACGTACTAGCCTTCTTGGAATCTCGCTCCATTTGCTTTTGATGAGCCTCAACGAAACGCACATAGAAGCTTTCTAACTTTTCAGCTCGTACTTGCACCTGTTCAATAGCTGCGTCGGCAAATTCCACCTTCTGGGTATACTCTTCAATTCGTTTAATCGACTTGCAAAGGCTCTCCAACACACCCGCCATTTTGGATAGCTATTGCTTATTTACTCGTGCTGGGAGTAGAATGAATGAATTCTAAAAAACCAGAAATTATTTTTATAAATTGTCCAGAAAATTACTGCATACTATTCCAACCTATTAATCGATCACAATCTCGAACTTTCTGCTGCCTTGGAAGCACGGAGCCTAGCTAATAAGCAATACATCTGCATGTATACATATACGTACACACAAATCTACAACCCCTTTGCCATCAACAGTGTCTTTCTCTTCTTAACATGCTCAAAGGCCTCTGTCGCAAATGTCATGTTGAATCTATACAGCATTGGACTCTTTCTCACTTGGTCGAAGCCATCTTTCGCAAATGTCCAGCTGAATCTATGTCAGCATTGGACTCTTTCTCACTTGGCCGAAGCCATCTTTCGCAAATATCCAGCTGAATCTATGTCAGCATTGGACTCTTTCTCACTTGGCCGAAGCCATCTTTCGCAAATGTCCAGCTGAATCTATGTCAGCATTGGACTCTTTCTCGCTTGCCTGAAGGCATCTTTCTCAAATGTCCAGCTGAATCTATGTCAGCATGGAACTCTCTCTCACTTGCCTGAAGGCATCTTTCACGAATGTCCAGCTGAATCTATGTCAACATTGGACTCTTTCTCACTTGCTCGCAGGCATTTCATCTCCACCGTTGAATTCAAAATCCCACGTCTAAAACAAACGCTTCCTCGAAAGTACACACACACACACCTATACCATCTTATACGCTACTATATTCAATGGCAGGCGCGAAACTGTAGTGCAGCGCCACCTCGGCATTCTCCCGAGTGCGCAATCCAACAGCATGACCGCCTGAATTATTGTGATGCTAGCGCCGGAGTCAACCTTACCTCGCCATCGCAGGCAATCATCTACAACCGCATGGAAACCTTTTCCACTACCCCAAGCTATACTTACATGGATCTCTGGACACAGCAAATTCTTGCTCGGCTGCAAATGCGTAAGCCAGACACCAGCTCTTCCACCACTCACCAACAAATTCCCGGCGTTTTCCTTTATTCCTTCGATTTCCTTCCAAACCTCCCATTCACCTTATCCGGCTCGAAGGACCAATGTTTCCTGCGCCTGTACCAAGGATAAAATCCACCAGAAAAAGTACTCAGCAAGAAAATTACACAACGTTGCCTTTTTCAATTCTTAGTTTTTTATGCTACACAAACCTTACACGACTCCCTGCTTGTGGTCATAATGCATTCATTTACGAATTAGAAGCTACTAGTTTGAGTGCTCAATACGGACATCCAATCGTCCTGGTTCAAAACAAAGCGTATATTATGTTGTATTAATTGTAAGTATGTATGTACGTTAACATATTGAAAAGATGCTTATAGCCTGACAATCAATGTTTGGCTATGCCATCTGAGGGCTATTACTAGGTTCTGTCATTATGATTCCACCGTCCCATGTTGGTGCAATTGTTGCTGGTTCGGCTACCACGCACAAGCTACCGACTAGGGCGATAGTCACAAAAAGGCAGCACCATTTGGCGAGACGACTGTATATTTGACACATTTACTTAAGATCGAAATTTATTTATATGTTCTTTCACTAAAGACAACGAGCTTTGGTACTTTTGGTACTTGAAATGGTGTTATTAACAGAAAAAATATCGCTCATTGGAGGGCGCCAATTTCAACCTAAGCGCTGATGTCATATCCTAATCATTTTGATTGGGCGCCATTATTATTATTGTAACGTGCACGTACCAGTGCATCCACCCTTTTGTCGCCGTCAACATGGAATGCCCCAGATAGCTCCGGACATAAGGCGTGGTTCTCAACCCTAATCCATGTTGACAGGGGGGCGGATGTTACAATCGTCCTCGTTCATCTACCTGCATCCACCGGAAGCCCGCCCATCCTTGGACCGCTCGATTTCTTTGCTACTTCAGCGAGTCCCCTTTCTTACCTTTACTCCGAATGATTCCACAGTACCTACCCTTTCGTCATCCTTCACTCCCCTCCAAATCAAATTTTACCAACCATATTTATAGAGCTTTAACTCAACTCAACATATATATACATATATATTTTTTTTTAACAACAGTAAAAAAACAACAAAATTTCAAAAAAACACGGAAATGCCACTTCGGCTAATATAATATATTGATTTCTTTTTTTGTAAGTAATAAAAAGGTTACGTAAATACATAAAACACATATAAAATATATAATTGTTCCGTATTAGTTTTTGGACTTTCTGTCACACAAAGGACCAAACCTCGATATTGCTCAATCGAAGCAGTCATTAGATTGATTTCCTTACACCCAGAATCCTACGACCTACCTAACAGAGCTCTATTGGGCAATAATAGGGTTTTCTTGGGAACCGGAGCTCTGTGGCCTCTTAAAAAAAACGGAGGTAAAATCTTAAGTTTTGGGTTTGGTGTATTCATGTGACCGCAGTCACAAACTGTACATCGAAATTAATTTCACCACAAAAAAAAACAACAAATAAAACTTATATAAAAATCTAAAAAAAATTATAGTCTTTGATTTAGGACTAGTTGCACGCAGTCGAGTTGGAATAACCCCTTTTCAAAATGTCTCGGTTTTGTAGCCACTGTAATTTTTGGGTATGGATGTGAACTTTGTTCTAATTTGTGTTGGTGACTTTTAGAAATTTCCCTGGCGCGCTGCGCCGTACGTTCCTAGGTTATTTGGTT
This sequence comes from Eurosta solidaginis, assembly GCA_029619165.1. Classification (NCBI taxonomy): domain Eukaryota; kingdom Metazoa; phylum Arthropoda; class Insecta; order Diptera; family Tephritidae; genus Eurosta; species Eurosta solidaginis. Next base: position 32,613 of record JARSSU010021439.1, read on the forward strand.
CCCACTAACAGGAAAAGGTGTAATTTAATGAGAGGTTATTATGGTATACCTCCACACTGATTTGGTGTTCACGCACCTCGCACTGTACCTATAGGCACACAAGCACCATGATGGATTGACACAAATGGATTGTTCAGCAGATTAATATCACCGACGTGATATTTAAATGACAAAAAAAATCGAATTATGAGAAAATTAAAAGAAATTTGATTGTGGACAGCCACTGGAGGAAATCTGTACCCCATACGCATTATGCTGTGCCAGATTTCTCCTTGGAGTTTGTGACCGAAGTCGAAAGGCGAGGTTGCGTGAACCTCAAAAAGGCGCTAACTAACACTTCATATATAAAAAAAAATTACATGGCATATAGAAAACTCACCGGATAAAATCTTCTGCACGTACGGGGTTAAGTTATCCGTAATATCGATGGATGTCACGTGTATCGTCCTCTTCCTCAGGAATTCGTCGTGGCCCTTAACCAGGGTGTTGAGCATGGCGACCAGCCACAATATCAATTTAGGGGCCTTCAGCACCCATTTTTAAGTTTAGGTACACTTTTTTAAATTTTTCTTTTAGCGTACTGTTCTTTGTGGACTTCGAGCACAGGGAACTTCACTTTAGAAAAAAAACACAACGTTAGGCGCACATTGAAATGTACTGCTTCAACTCTAATACAGTTTTACCTCATTGCCTGCCAATACCTCCTATATATATAGACAAAATCCATCACCGATACCGTTTATTTTGTTGTTTCCCTATTTCCATCATGGCCGACCATTTATTGCTATGTCCAACCTATATCTGTCCCCTTTTTTCTACAGACCATTTCAACCCACCATACTTTTACTCAACATCTGGCAACCCGTCCATCTGAAAGCTCTTGAAATATCCCAATACTGGGAAATTTTAATCACTTCATTTTACAAATATTCCGTCGTGGCCGCGGTGGATAATCGAAAAGAAAGTTTTCGTGCATATTTTTCCAGAGTTTTTGTTCTGACCGACCATATATGGCAGTTCTTCCCAAAACCAACTTCCCTGGATGATTTGGCGATCGCCCCGTAACACTACTTCGGCGCCAACCCCCACTGACGACCTGGTATGTTTGGTATAAAGCTGTCATTGATTGGGGGACCAGCTCTGCCGAGAAGGTATTCATTTTTGGTTTGCTGCCTAATAGTTATTCTTGTCTTTTAATTCGGTTACGTTATTTATAAGAAAACTAACCGTGCTGTTGTTGCGACGGGTGTACACGCTGGATGCAACAAAGTACATTGGGATCAGCAGCGCTGTAACCATATGTTTCCGTAAATCCTCACGTGCAACGTCAGCATTATCGGCACTATACGTTTTAAATAGTACACTTGTAACTTTAGCTAACCTTACAATGACCTATTTTCTATCGAATCGTGTAATGAGCGACACAACTATTGCACGTATTTCATCTTCGCTATCTTTTCAGGCTTATACATGTGCGACCCGATTTGTTCACACCTGAAGTAAAAAGGACGTTGACTGGCGACATGGTCAATTCGTCTACAGTTCTGGCCTTGAAGCGCAATGGGCGATGTGTCGAGGAGTGTCGAGTTTACGGGAAGTAGCTTAGAAACTTGAATCTAAGATTTTTTTACTTTATGGTACTTTTGTTTTATCTTTTGCAGGTCACTTCGGCAACATATAGGGAATTTGGCGCATCCTTCGAGCGGGGCAAGGTATGCCCAACGCGGGGAACACCCACCCCTGACATGTTCTTACTTTAAAAAAGATTGATTTTTCTATTTAAAAAAATAATATTTAGGAAAGATTTTGTTTGTATGTATTTAAGGAAATCAACGTGTTGGCCATTTCGGAAAGATCCGGGATTTTTCCTCAAGATCTCGCAGACCGTTTAAAAATTTTTCAGGAATAGCTCCTTGCGGAGGGATTGTCCCTCGTTCGCATACCCCAGAGAGGCTGCGAACCTAACCCCGGTCTTTGCAATTGGTACTGCTGCGTCTGCTGAAAAGAAATAGAGATACATAAAATAGTCACACTTTTGTCTGTATATCTCGTGCAAAGCGTAGCTTCAAGGGATAACTCCTAATAATCGTCGCAAACACAATTTCTTTAAATCATTTGTGGCTCCTTGGAGGTCACGCACAAAGACAAACTACGCTTGCTATTAATGGTCTATTAATACTCATGCCTCTCGTGGCACAGTGCGCCTCCAGTTTTTCGGCTGTTTTTAAGAGCTACAATTCCCGATGTGAGAACAGAAGCAATCCCGACCACCAGTCGCTACCACGCCTGCTGACCCTCACACCATATGCCAGCACAGAAGCTATAGGACTGCGACTTCGAACTCATACCTTCGTCGACGTCACTTTCCGAGAAGCTGTAGGTGTATCTCCGAAGACTTTCCAACGGATGCTTTTGTCGCGCTATGCTGCCGAGCTACACCAGAGAAACACCTTCAAACGTTAGGGAGTGACTATTCGGCCAAGGATGCCGCCCTCGAAATCATGAGCAGTCTAAATGGATGTCATTGCGTAATGGGTGAGCTCATTATGGATGACCGCGTAGCTTCAGTTTTCAGACGAGTTCGACTCTCCACTACTTTAGGGTAGTAGCACACACGGTCATTAGTTCGACTGTCTTGGGAAAGGACAAAGCCTCACCTGGTAAATATATGTGCCTACGTATTCACATTTGTAAACGAAGCTGTAACGTGTAGGTGATATTTAAACTTGGTTGATAGGCTATAATCAATGTGATTCACTCCAAGGGACTAGTTTTGGATAGGGCCGCCAACTTTAGGAAATGTCAAAGCGGAAAACTGAAGAATAAAGGATGATGAAGGATGAAGTGTGTAAATCAAAACAAACATTTCAGACGCTATTGTATAGTTTCGCAAATAAACAACAGATGTTTGAATGTAAGCCCAAGTGATTTTTCAAACCCTTCTCATGCGTACATATATCCTCAACTTAAGTATGAGGCATGGTTCAACTACTTATATACAGGTTGACTCATCTGTAAAGCAACAAAATATGTCTGTTCAAATTGTCAAAATCTGTGTATTGGTGTTGGTGCGAATGGTATGGAATGGAAAATAAAACTTAGCAGTTTTTGTATGTGTAAGTAAAATGTTGCCAATGTGTTGGTTTCATTTTGAGTTTGCCATCTCCTTATGACAATCCCTTCGACCATGCAATGACATAAATAAAATCAGCTGATGAGATGAGCCAACCTGTACATAATTGAACCATGGTATGAGGTAAAGCCCCCATTACTGATACTTAGCATAGACTTGACTTGACTTGGCGTAAACTTGGCAACTTAGCCACGATTATACTCCACTTGGCGCATAAAGTCTGGCATCATAATCAGCGTTGAAATTTATTTTTAAATAAATGTCAATTTGTATGACAAAATGTCAAAATGATATGGAAACAAACAAATGGCATCTCAAAATGTAAACGTCACTTAGAACTTACATAGAAAATCAAAATTCAACAGACTTCTAAGTCAAGTTAAGTTTTGAGTAATCAGTAACATGCAATGTTCATTTAGCAGAACTGTAAGTGACAGTTCGCAAGCCAAGTCAAGTCTATGCTAAGTATCAGTAATGGAGCCTTATGAATCATTTCAAAGGAGTGTTTATGCCCCTAGAAACAAAAGGATTTTGCATCACTGATTTGGCTTATTCTTCCAGCCAATCGCTATAAAATTTTTTTTTAAAATCGGCACCTTTTTTGGGTATTTGCTTTTTTTAACAACTTGAGGACAATTTGAAAACATGTTCGCCTTGGATCATTTTGTTTGAACTCATTGCTCATTATTAATTTTTTTTTAAATATGCAAAGTGAGCATATAAATTTATTATATAACTTTTATTTTAGTGTTTTATTTTAATAATTTGGTGAATTGGGTGATGCAAAATCCGTGTTAAGCAACGCTTGTTTTTTAAATAACTTTTGTACAGTTAGAAAGAGTTAAATTTCGCAATTAGGCTAAGTTTATGATCGAGCGTAATCGCATCGCGCGATTCGACGAGAATCGCTGTTTGCGATAAATTATATTAGTGCATATGGAGATGTTTATGACAAAGCGATTTAGCGTAAAGCGAATTGAGCGATTACAAGCGATAAAAGCGACGAAAATTTGCAACCAAAATATTTTGATTCGGTTGAGCGAAATTTGCGAAACAATATGGATGTTTTTATTGAAAAGGTACGTGACAAGCAGTTTTTGTGGAATTTCCGTCATGCAGATAACTACAATAGCGACTGGAGCACTTGATATTTTTTTGTCTTATTTTAATTTAATTTGTTTGGATTAAAGTCGACACAGACACAATGCGGTCGACTACTAAGATATATAAAACATAAAATTAATGTTAGAATTAAAAATATTTAAATTCAACCATACATAGGAAAGAAAGTACAAAATATCAGGCCAGACGTGACAGTATTGAATTATGCAACTCGGAAAACGAACATTCAAAACTGATGCAGTTATACAAGTTGTTGTAGTGCGAACACCAACTTCGCAGTGGATTATTTTTGGCAAAATTTTGCCGGCAAAGTGGTAAATAAAAAGGCACAAAGTGCCTGGACGTTCTACCAGGAACAGCAAAATTTAGTCGACTAACAAGATCAGATTCGTCGATTCTCTGAGCTTGTGAATGAACATTACCCCGAGTAAAGTTCTTCGATTTTCTAAAGTTGGCAGATTTATAAGGAGAAGCCTATTTCTATATGGTGGTAAATGCACACTAGAATCCCAGTTAAGACCACGTAGTGCAAATATAATGAATTGCTTTTGTACTGACTCAATACGCTTTATAAAGTTTTGATACCCTGGGCACCAGACACACGAACAATACTCTAAGATTGGTCGTACCAACGATGTGTAGAGGGTCTTAGTCAGATACGGATCATTAAACTCCTTAGCCCATCGCTTCACAAAACCGAGTATACCCGTTGCTTTGCTTACCATTGATGAGATATGCGTATTAAAAGTCAGTTTAGGATCAAAAAGAACGCCTAGATCACTTACGACAGATATACGCTCCAAAGGCGTGCTGTTTAACGTATACGATGTCAAACTTGGCTTCACTCGGTGAAATGTCATTAGTTTACACTTCGAGCAATTCAAAACTAGTAAATTTGCAGTACACCAACATTGAAATGAGTCCAAGTCTGCCTGAAGAAACTCCACACGGGAAGACTCCGAAGGCAAGTATGAGTAACAAAGTTTAACATCATCTGCATACATAAGAGTTCGGGAATGTATGAGAGTTTGTGGTAAGTCATTTATAAACAAGGTAAAAAGTAACGGACCCAAATGACTACCCTGAGGCACAGCAGACGTTACATCAAACAACCTAGAAAAGCTGTTTTTAAACAAAACTTGTTGAGTCCGATTCGCGAGATAGCTTTCGAGCCATGCAAGCAAATGCTTTGGAAATCCAAGTAAATCAAGTTTGTAAACTAAAAGCTCATGATTGACAGAGTCAAACGCTTTACTGAAGTCGGTATAGATCACATCCGTTTGCCTATTGTTTAAAAATCCATCCATTACAAAAGAAGTAAACTCTAGCAAGTTGGTAGTAGTTGATCTACGCGGCACAAACCCATGCTGGCAGGGCGATAATATGGAGCTACACATGTGTTGAAGTTGACATGTAATTATTCGCTCAAATGTTTTGGGAATAGCTGAAAGCTTAGCTATACCTCTATAGTTCTCGATACTAGACCTACTACCTTTTTTGTGTAAAGGTATAATAAATGATTTCTTCCAAATCAATGGAAAAGTGGCAGATTCCACAGATAATTGGAATAATTTATGTATCGGCTCAGATAAGTTAACTGCACAGTATTTGAGTACACAACTAGGAACACCATCTGGACCCGGAGAAAAAATCGGTTTCAAACCGAGAAGGCTCTGAAGAACAGTATTCTTATCAATTACTGGATTAGGAATGCAATTAAAACTTTCCAAGTTGTAGGAGTGTTGACCGGGTTGAAAACGTTTAGATGAGTAGGTCGACCTGAAGAATTCTGCAAATAATTCCGCAATATCATTATCAGAACTAGCATTCTTGCAACCAAAAGAAAAAGTAGCTGGCAAACCAGATGTTTTCCTCTTGGAATTAACAAAACTGTAAAATCTTTTCGGATTGTTGAAAAATTTAAATTTACAACTGCTTAAGTACAATTTATAACATTGTTGGTTTAGACAATGAAAGTTGCAACGAGCAACCGAATATTTAGAAAAATCGGCAGACGATCCTGATCTCTTGAAACGTTTATAAAGCCTAGATTTAACATTATTGAGTCTAATAAGTTGTCTTGTGAACCAAGGTGGTTTACTTATTCCAGCACTAACACATCGAAGGCGGCCACCGTGGTGTGATGGTAGCGTGCTCCGCCTATCACACCGTATGCCCTGGGTTCAACTCCCGGGCAGAGCAACATCAAAATTTTAGAAATAAGATTTTTCAATTAGAAGAAAATTTTTCTAAGCGGGGTCGCCCCTCGGCAGTGTTTGGCAAGCACTCCGGGTGTATTTCTGCCATGAAAAGCTTCCAGTGAAAACTCATCTGCTTTGCAGATGCCGTTCGGAGTCGGCATAAAACATGTAGGTCCCGTCCGGCCAATTTGTAGGGAAAATCAAGAGGAGCACGACGCAAATTGGAAGAGAAGCTCGGCCTTAGATCTCTTCGGAGGTTATCGCGCCTTACATTTATTTTTTTTTAACACATCGAAGGGGGACACAGCTTTCAAAGAAGCCATCAAGAATACCGTAAAATAATGAAGTCGCTGAGTCGACGTCCTTACTCGAATAAAGATCTGACCAGTCATGAGTAGCAATCAATTCGTTGAGTTTTATGAAGTCCGCCTTATAAAAACATCTTGAGCGGGATCGAGATTTTAATTTTGTAAAGCACAGCTCCATAGGAGGCTGAATAATATCAATTGCTATTTCAAGCGTAGGATGTAAGGGATCTTCTGGAAAAGATAAAGGAGAAATACGATTGAGAGCAATACCCACTGATTCATCCACAAATACCAGGTCAAGAATCTTGTTTTTACAATTTAAAACATTGTTGATCTGTACGAGAGATGTATCTAAAATATTCTTAACGAAATCATGCTGACAGGTGGGAGTCAAAGTGTTTGAGTCGCTCAAGCTAATCCAATTTACCGAGGGTAAGTTGAAATCACCAAGAACGACTAAGCGATCTTTGTCTCGCAACTGAGAGTACAAGTTTCGAATAGCTAAATTATGGCAATTGTAAACATACATATCCGACCGGGCGGAATATATGAGCAACAAATATATAAGTTAAAACATCGCATTGAAATCTTTACTGCTATAAACTCAATATCAAATGCGTTGTCCGACAACATCAACTCGGATGAAAGACTTGAGTCCACAGCAATAAGAACACCGCCTGCTCTAGATATACGATCACGCCGGTAAACGACGTAGTTACTTGAAAAAGCTCAGCGTTAAAATTGTCAGGTTTTAACCAGGTCTCGGTGAAAGCAACAACCTGCGCTGTAAAAGCGAAACTGTTAAGAAAAAAGGTATTTAATTTAGATCGTAAACCACGAACATTTTGGTAATGAACGACTATAGAGAGTGAGTCGGTGACTACTTTTTTGCTGTACCCGCGGTGAAGGTAATAGAGTTTTTTGGTACTATATTGGTATTTATCTTGTACAAATGCACCACAGAATGCTCCGGCCAAAAAGAACTGTCAAGAACACTATCAACATAAAGGTGTGGCACAGTTATTTTAAAAGATGAAATTTCCCTTTCATATTTAAAGTTAAATTTGAAAACTTCAACACTAAAATTATTAATATTAAGTTTAGAGCATATATAATTTGAAATATCATCGACAGTCAATGAAGCATGCAACCGAGAAACAAAAATTGCTCTGCGAGGCGGAACGGCAGTCACCTCCCTAGGACCAACAGGTTGCACCACGGAAACTGTCGAAGCAGAAATAGATGTTGATGTGGATGCAGAAGTTGACGTAGATGCAGGTGATGAGCCCACTGTCGAAGCAGAAATTGATGTTGAAGTTGATGTAGATGCAGCTGACGAACCCACTGTGGTCGACTTCTTACGACGTTTGCTAACACCTGTACGTTTGCCTTTATTACCCTCATTACTTTTTAAATATTCAAATAGCTATTTTCTAATAATAAAATTTTACGAGTTAATGTACACATGTTGCTTTATCTACACTGCCACAACGTGAATAAAAACACTCAATCGCCAGCGATAACGCTAGCGAAAATGTAACAACCGATGGAGCGTTTCTCAACGCATCGCGCGGTGCGGTTACGCTCGATCATAAACTTAGCCTTAGTTTCTTATAACTGGCAGTGCTGCGCATCCGTTGATACCACTTTCGACCATATCCGACCAATTTTCGACATGAACAATAAATGGCCTAAACAGTCTTAAACGAATAGAAAATATAGTAACGCGCCGATTTTTGACATTCGGCGGCGGCGTGCGAAAAACGACCAAAATCGGCGGCGTATATCTCTAATCTCGTATCTACAAAATATCTAGATAACAAAAAAAAACAGCATTGCCATACAAAAAGCCTTGGCGGCCTTAAAGGGCTAATTAATGGTGACTTATAACCATAAAACCATAACCAGATAAAACAGGTGATCGAACCTACCTTATGGAAATCAATGTAATCGATTAATGGTGCCACACCATAACGCTAAGACGGCCCATACATGACACAAAAGCCATGCGCAAATATAAAACGACGAAATGTATGCAAATGAAAGTTTTGACATACACGGCTGAAAAACACTGCGCAATATTCATTTTTCAACTAGCGCAACCATATACATAACCTAAAAATATTTGAGATGATGAATTTAATAACTTTTTGTAGATTTTATTCATTATTTTGGATACGTTATGACTAAGATACTTATTTTTTGTGGAATATGTTTGTAATTTTTTGCGTTTTCTTCATTTTTATGAAATTTTCACGAATTTTAGGTTAAGGCACCATTAATCGATCACATTGTAGATGGTTATGGATATGGGTATGGTTACGACTATGGCGTTAGGGTTAAGGAAGTTTAATTTGGCTTTAAGGGCCAATTAATGATGACTTATGCATAACCAGATAAAACAGCTGACCGAACCAACCTTATGGAAATCCATGTAGTCGATTAATGGTGCCATACCTATCGCTAACGCCATAACCATACCATAGGCAACCAATTCGTTTTTTGTTTTTCGCCATATCCATAACCTAAAAATATTTGAGTTGGTGAATTTATTAACTTTTTGTATATTTTATTGATTGTTTTGGATACGTTTTGACTAAGGGACTTATTGTTTGTGGAATATGTTTGTAATTTGTTTCGCTTTCCTCATTTTTATGAAAATGTGAGATGTTTAAGGTTATGGCACCATTAATCGATCACAAAGGAGATGGTTATGGATATGGGTATGGTTACGACTATGGCGTTAGGGTTAAGGAAGTTTAATTGGCCCTTAATGGTGACTTATCCATAACCAGATAAAACAGCCGATCGAACCAACCTTATGTAAATCAATGTAATCGATTAATGGTGCAATACCATAACACTAAAGCCATAACCATAGCGTTAGGGTTCAGGAAGTTTAATTGGCCCTTTAAACTGTGACTGAAAAACTGCTCAGTAGTTTAACTGGAGTTTAAATTTGACTAGAGTTTAAGCAAACTTAGTTTAAGCTTAGCTTAACCAACTACTGAAAACCGGGCCTAAGACGCGAAAACTTAATAACTCACTTAAAAATTTATATATTTCATTCAAACCAAGTGTATATGTTTGTATGCCTTACCCGCCCCCCCCTCCCTTCAGAGATGATAGGCGAAGTGGGTGGGGGTGGAGGGTTTGGGGGTGTTGTACTCCCTCCAAAATTTTTGAATTTATCCCACACAAAAACTTTCTTATAGCCTTATCTCGTTCTTTTGTTCACCATTAAACATACCTATATTTCAATTTCTTATCTTCTTCAAGCCATGAAGCAAGCTTTCCAAGAAAATTACCTTTGGTGTAATTCACTTGAATCAATACAATCCCTCGTCTCTATTCTCCCTCCCTAAAACAGTACACACGTGGTGTAAAACGGCTTTATCTTTTTGCTTTTGGCCACGTTCTGCAACCCACGCCCCATACAGCTCCCACTTTGTTATCGTCATTACATCAAAAGAGGGACCTACGGGGATGAAGAATCATTTGAGTTATATGTAATAATATTGAGTTATAGCAGAAATACAAAAATTATTGTGGTTCAGCCAAAGAGGATAAATACAATAAGAGGCGTCACTCGTTATATTTTTGGCATTTACTCGATGTATACTGAGAGGTAGTCGCTACTTTTTTTTTGGGCGAGATGTTTATAAATGTCTTCTATACATTTTCGTGGGGTATTTGTGTTTATTTTTCAACTGTATTTAATTAACTTATTTAATTCTCTTTCCAAAAATCACAGTTGCTCAAGGGGCCTACACGGCATGGATAAATGCGAGACAATTAAAAATGTCCCTCTCAGAAAACATTCGGCATCAATTTTTTCAATTTCCAGCGAGATACTCGCCACAAAATAACGAGTGACGGCTCTTATTGTATTCATCCTCTTTGGTTCAGCGTGGTTGAAACTTTTGTCAGGCCTTTCATTTCACTGTTTCATATATTTTCAGCACAAAAATAATACACATTAAAAAACTCATAACTTCGTAAAAAATACCCAACAAAAAAACTTTTGAACACTTGCAAAATAATATAATTACGTGTAGATTTTAAATAACCAAAAAATATTTCAGCTATTGTTTCACCACAAAGTTGTATTTAATTTTAAACCACGCGATATTTCACTTTTGTAAATTGCACTACTTAGCGCGTCATCAACAACTCACAGTTTAACAGCAGATTATTCATTGAAGAACAATAATTATAAGAAATGATAATTACCGTTATATACTGTGAACATTTTAAAAACAAGCTGCAAATTAAAAAAAAATGACTTGAAAGTTTTTACTTTTTCGCGTCTAAACCAAGCAAAAACGCCACTGTGCGACTGTCATTCACTCAAAGATCTTAGGGGTAAACTTCGGTAATACTCTCACCATCAAGGCGCATGCCCCGGGATTGTATATAAAGTAAAAAGCTTCAACAAAATCCTTAAGTCGCTTGCCAGCAGCACTTGGGGAAAAAGATAAAGAAACGATGATAACCACGTACAAAGCAATTGGTCGGTCGCTCATGTGCTATGCGACACCAGTTTGGTCGTATGATCTTAAAATCATATACACGTTGCAGGCCTGTCAAAATGCTGCAATTAGAACTGCCCAGGATGTTTCCTTATGACCCATGACCATCACCTACATAGTAAGGCCAAAGAGCTCAACATTAAAGAGCACATCGAAATTCTGAACAGGCAGTTTTTGCTAAATTGTCACAAACCTGGACACCCTAGCAAACAACTGCTTGATCAAGCCACGCCTCCGGTAGGCTGAAGAGAGCATCTCCAAAGGCACTACGATGATATGTGGCAACTGCCACCACAGCCGTTTGATCCAGACAAACATAAAGCAAAATCCACGCAGGCGAAGTCCCCACATAATCGGTAAACGCCTTTGCCAGGACGCGTCCGGTGAACCCTGTTATCAGTATATAATATCCTACTCTTGCCGAAGAAGAAAGCATACTACCAACTTCGCTCTGGATACCGTTAGGGGTTAAACTCTTACTTGTCCAGAATCAACCCCGACATACGTGATGTGTCCCCACATGACACCATCTTTTCAATTGTAATGTGGAGCCAGCGCCTCTTACCCCAATCTCCCTATCGTCCCCCCTGTTGAAGCTACCAGTTTCCTTGGACTTCCGCAGAGGACTATGATGACAATTTGTATGTGCTCACGCCTATGGATTGGACAAATACCCGGAACTCGCACATGAGGGAAGCAACCTCCCCGGAGAGACGCGCGTCGGTCTAGCTTAACTTCGGGGTGGATACTCTAATAGGCTAAGCTCTTACTTGTGCATAATCAACCCCGACGTACCCAATGCATGCCCACACCTTACCTTTATGACACCAACCATTTTTTCAATTGCAATGCGGAAGCAACGACTCTAACACCCCTCTTTATGTTCATCTAGTTCAAACATCTGAATTACTATGTGCAGAATCTTTTGTTAGTGTTTGCGCCACGCCTCCTAGAGATTTACGCCCCGGCGTGGCGCCATCATTAAGTTGTCTGTTGATATGTCCAGGATTCTGAGCATTTAACAGGAACTGTTAGTTCCGTGTTTTGCTTTTCACTCTCACTTTCTGTCATGTTGACCCTATTACTTTCTCCTCCTTCGCTCATTTTCCTGAACGTTACATAATTTAACGGTACATTTATCCTGGTAAGGAGGCTCTCCAGCTGGTTCCAAATAATAATTTGCAATGGTCATTTTGAAATTTGGCGCTGTTTCCCCGCCACATGTATGTATATTTTAAAATATTGTATTATAGTACCTCAAACTATTCATAAAAATAAATACAGTTTATGCAAAAATGTTCTTACATCTAATAAATGCAACACTTTCAATGATTAGAAATCACAATACCATATCAGAGGGGCCTGACTTAAAGCCCCGTCACATAAGAGTTTTTTATATAGATACGTTTAACGTAATCTTATGCATGAGTAGCACCCTTTTTATGGAAAGCAAGTCGAGCGCCACGGGCGCCATCTGACATCAGAAAGTAGCCAACTTCCAACTTTTGTTGCAAACAAAGCATAAGAATTCGGTATTTGCTTTATCTAGGAGTGCTTTCACACTTTGAAAGTGAAAGTATTTTTCGCACTCTTTCGTACTTTTCCAACGTTTTTAACAATTTAAAAATGCATTTCAACATAATAGCGGACAAATATTTAAGCAATTTTGTATATGAATGGGCAAGGCGAAAAAAAGCTTCAATTGCTAAGCCTAAACCATTGTAAAGGTCTACAAGTAGGATATATAGCAGCACGCACATACACAGCCACGCTCACCAAATAAAATGCTTGTTCTTGAACGTTTTTTTTTGTGGATGCTATTTGGCACTGTTGTACTTCTTAGGTCCAAGAAAAGTGTAGTAGCTGCTAAAGAAAGCTGTGTAAAATTTTTATTGTAAAATTACAAGGAAATATCCTTATTTACTTTCACACGAGCACTTAATTACATCTCTCTTTAAGATCCATATGTTTTGGACAATTTTAATTAACAAATTGTGATACTTTATTACCGGGGACGATTGCTAAAATACGACCAAAACCGTCGGAGGAGGTATTAAAAGACGCGTTTTTGCTTCGCTTCCAATAATTCGAATACTTTTTCGTCTTTAGAGTATTTCATATCTCTTTCCACATTTTTGGACGGGTTATTGCAGTCAACCTCAGTTTTTCGCGGAGAACTTTTGAACGGGTAGAAAAACTTAGCACACGCGTCCTCAGATACCCCAATTCAAGACTTTTGTATAATTTTCTGTAGGACCCATATAGGTGCACTACATTTTCATACTAAATTCGTTCAAAAAAATTTACCATCATAGCAACCCATATCTGATATTCCGCTCCTTTTTTTGTTTCCCTGCGTCGCTTTCCACGACAGCAACCCCGGTAATTTTGACACTCCGTTCAGTGGCCAACGCATATTCCACGCAGGTTCCACAATAGTTTGACACTGACCGAAGTGTGTTAGAAAAAGAAAGGAATTCTTTCCTTTATTTCGCCTTGCCCATTCACATACAAAATTTCGCGAAGCAGTGGTATAAACATTCTCCCTATACAACAAAAATACTTCCTAACATATTTTGTGTCGTTTTCGATTGTTATATTGCAGTTTTTAATTGCGAAAAATGTTAGAAAAGTTACCAACCAGTGGGAAAAATAATTTCATTTGTAAAGTGTGCCAACACCCTTACCCAAAGCAAATGTCAAATTCTTCTTCTTACGCTTTGCTTGCAACAAAATTTGGGAGTTGGCTACTTTTCCATATCAGATGGCGCCAGTGCCGCTCAATCTACCGTTCTCCATAAAAATACGTTATTTAAATTGAATGATCGAAAATTTCGAAAAACCGAAAAAGTGCGATATTCCAAACTTGGTAGGTGGGTTGACCTTATGACGCAGAATATAAAATTGGTAAAATTTGGACAATGGGCGTGGCACCGCCCACTTTTAAAATAAAGTAATTTAAAAGTATTGCAAGCTGTAATTTGGCAGATGAGTATGTAATGTTTCGGTTACACCCGAACTTAGTCTTTCTTACTTGTTTTACATACGAAATATACCGAATCGCGTAGAATGCCCAGCGCTATTTAAAGCAGCTTTTAAACTTAAGCCTAACACTTGACGTGTATGAGCCGGATCAATAATGCCATCGTCCCACAAACGTGCTGTACTATAGTACGGTGATCCCTCTTTTTCGAATGTTTGTATAATGGGTGCTTTCAGTTCATTTGCTTCTTCTTCAGTGAATTTTTCTCCAGCACGTTTTCGCTGATCTGCAGTTATCTGCGCAAGTACATTAGCCGCCTGCACGCCGCCCATTACAGAGATACGAGAATTTGGCCACATGTAGAGGAAGCGTGGAGAATATGCACGTCCACACATACCGTAATTGCCAGCGCCATAAGAACCGCCGATAACAACAGTAAATTTAGGCACCTTTGCACAAGCTACAGCACTAACCATTTTAGCACCATTCTTAGCAATTCCATTTGCCTCAGCATCACGACCTACCATAAAACCTTTTAATGGAGAAAAAAAAAGAATTAATGCATATGTATGTACATTCAAACCCATTTATGAGTCGTTTATTTTAAAAGTGGCAAATTTACTTTTTCTTTAGAAACTTGGTATCATGATAATTGTGACGACAAGTTTGGAATGAAATGGTTAATTTAGACAAAATAATGTAATACCAGATATATGCCTCAGATGCTTTCCTGGACCATTACCGGAGCTTCAATGGTTGTCAACACGATTGCATTACATACAGCCGCAACAAAGTTTATAGGCTAATATGCAGGAAGATTACTTCGTAATGGGGTCTATTTGGTGCAACAAAATTGGTAAACAAGTGCACCCTGTAGTCCGGGGTATTAACACAACGCTTCTATGTACCAGGGTATGCCGACATGTAATTTCAATGTACCCAGTTTTATTTGTCCCTTATTGCTCAAAAAGTATAATTCTCACAACAGCAACACTGCTTATTGGTATCTAAGCCCTGTAAGGTGTTGAAGAGAGCCCTGAACCTAGTGGTTGGTAATGGTGCTCCTTCCCTACTCCTGTTTAATTTCTACAAATCCAAATTACCTTTTTGTTGTTCTTGTATACCAGCAGTCACTTTATTCTCTTATACAGACTGCTGCACTTTAAAAGTAACGGGCCCGGCCCCATCAACAGATTAGATGTCGGTTTTGGAAATGATAACATCGCAATATAGCAGTAAATGTTTCTTTCTTTTCAGTTTCCCTTAAAACAAAAATTATAATTTAATATTCAATTAATATAAACCGGTTTTATGCCAATTTCACACAGAAACATAATTAAATCACAATTTTGTTTAATGAAATAATTAAGTTTTCCTTTTCACACATGGCGTGGCTTCATTAAGCGAATAGCTGGCAGCAGGCCCAAAAAATAAAAATTTTACAAAAAATAACTATAAAGACAATCAAAATAAAATGCATGCACAACTATTCATAGATTTTTCACCTAACCAAATATGTCGGTTTTTGCAAAAGCCATATCAAGGCGATTCCATACCAGGTGGAGGCAAAGCGAATTCAACCAATTCGCCGTGCAGAAGAACGCCAAGTCAAAGAAAATTTTCATTGATTTCGATTAACCAAGGCGAATTCAGTACCAGGTGTTGTTATCCCAACAGCTGATTGCTTCTTCTTGATTATTTTCCATACACACCAGAGAATTTAAACACAATGAGAAGGCGTTTTTGCTAGATTCCACTTTTTGCATGTGACACGTCTTGCACTTCACCACACACAATCCAATTTCAATGTTAACCAGTTAACAGCAGAAAATTCTCTGTCAACAGTTTCAGCTGGTGTATAAATTCTCTGAATTTTCTCTTAATATGATTTCTTTGTGGGAATATAGGTATTTAGTAGGATTAATTAAATTTAAATTTTAATACTTGTAGCAATATATTTGCTTGTTTTATGATTTAATATGAATTTTAACTTAATTGATATAATAATAGCAATATATTTCCTTGTTTTTATGTTGATGCAAATTGCAGAAATTTGCTTATTTCTTTACAAACAAAAACCTATTCATATACCCAAAATATGCCCTTTCATGAATGTATGTAAATTAATCATACATTTATGAATTATCCCATCCCTTTTTGTTAATAAATTAAAATGTTAGGAAAATGTATGCAAATTGAAATATGCATGCAAATAGTGTTTTTGCCGACGGCATTTGCACACTTGGAATTTCTGTGTCACACGAAATCCATTGCATATTTATAAAACGATAATTTGCATAAAATGTATGCATATTAACCATGAAGTATGAATTATTAATAAATTGAAAAATTGAAATAAATATAATATTTGATAACAATTGAATAAATAAAAAAATATTTAGTTATATATTTGGACTATGGTTGGGAGGGGAGGTACCTATAAAGAAATTTCCTAAAGCATTTTATATGTGTTATTCAGTACAATGATGTAAGTACCTATGTACTTGAATATTTTCAAAGGCAGGTTTGATAAGCCAAGTCAAACTTAAATACATTTGACCTGTCCTCAAATCACCCTTAAATATGTAAATAAGACCACAATACACAAAGACATGTGCCTGTTGATCAGATCAGAGAATTTAAACACAATGAGAAGGCGTTTTTGCTAGATTCCAACTTTTTTGCATGTGAACACGTCTTGCACTTCACCACACAATCCATTTCATGTCCAGTTAACGCAAAAATTCTCTGTCAACAGTTTCAGCTGGTGTATAAATTCTCTGGATTTTCTCTTAATATGATTTCTTTGTGGGAATATAGGTATTTAGTAGGATTAATTAAATTTAAATTTTATTACTTGTAGCAATATATTTGCTTGTTTTATGATTTAATATGAATTTGTAACTTAATTGATATAATATAGCAATATATGTGCTTCTTTTATGTTCGATGCAAATCGCAGAAATTTGCTTATTTCTTTACAAATAAAAACCTATTCCATATACCCGAAACTCCCCATTCATGAATGTATGTAAATTAATCATACATTTATGAATATCCCATCCCTTTTTGTTATAATTAAAATGTTAGGAACATTTACAAATGAAATATGCATGCAATATCTGTGCATGTTTATTTGTATTTTTTACTACCATATTAGTACTTTCATACAGACTTATAAATAGTTTGGTATTATTTCATAGGAAAAGTGCGGGGTTATGAAAGTAGTTATGCTCGTCATAATGAATACCTCGGGGTATGCATCGAAGTTGGAATTTATAAAATCGCAAAAATTTGTCTTTTGACGATTTTATCAAATGCCATGTTGCCATTGCAAAATTCTATCACCAATTTCGGACAACTTAAGAAGAAGAATTTATGAATGAAAAATCAAGAGGAAGCTAGTTTTCAGGATTTTGCGATTTACATACAAAACATGAGCATACATATGTACATATGGATGTGTGCTTGTGCGTATGGTTGGATGGTTGAAGTGAATTTTGTTTTGTTTGTCAACATGCGAATATAAAAATATTTCTTAGCTTACATATGAACATAGATTTGTACATATGCTTGTGCGTAAGAATAGTTTTTGTAGGAAGTGGTTGATTGAAACAGTTTGTCTTTTATTTGAACATGTGAATGTACAAACATTTGTTAGCTTATGCATGGATATATTGGTATCATGAAGTGGGTGGGAAATGGGGGTGTAGGCTGATCTTTAGTTTAGGAATATATGTGTGTACATATATACCAATCTAGGTTTGTTTATACCCACTCACCATTTAGGTGATTAAATTTTCAATTTCCCTACATATCAATATAATTTGATTACTCTTTCTGACAAAATAATGAGTTACCATACAATTGAACAAAAGAAATAATCAAATATGAATACTTTAGATGATCAAACACTGAATATATTTTTTCAACCACATTTTGGAATCATATTTGAATCAAATGTGTTTACTTTAGGAGATCAAAAATTTATAATAATTTTTAATTCAGCTTTCTGAGTCTTTTTTGACTATATTTGTTGACTGAATAATGTATTTTATACTTGTCAAAATATTTCTTTACATCGGAGCTGCTCAACCCCTATACACTTGTAGCACTTTTGTTTTTGTTTTGCCCTGAATCATAGGCACAGATTCAAATTCACACTGTGAATATATATATATCAGAGAATTTAAACACAATGAGAAGGCGTTTTTTTGGCATCCACTGCTTACGATCCATTTGCATGTGACACGTCTTGCACTTCACCACTATTCCCCAAATTCATGTTAACTTAGCAGGGTGCAAGACGTAACAGAAAATTCTCTTAACGATTTTCCTCTGTTCGTCTGTTACCAAAAAATTCTCTGATGAGAGCAAGTATATTGCAAATTTAATTCTCTGATTTTTTATACTCAGTTGAGCAGAGCTCACAGAGTATATTAAGTTTGATTGGATAACGGTTGGTTGTACATATATAAAGGAATCGAGATAGATATAGACTTCCATATATCAAAATAATCAGGATCGAAAAAAAATTTGATTGAGCCATGTCCGTCCGTCCGTCCGTCCGTTAACACGATAACTTGAGTAAATTTTGAGGTATCTTGATGAAATTTGGTATGTAGGTTCCTGAGCACTCATCTCAGATCGCTATTTAAAATGAACGATATCGGACTATAACCACACCCACTTTTTCGATATCGAAAAATTCGAAAAACCGAAAAAGTGCGATAATTCATTACAAAAGACCGATAAAGCGACGAAACTCGGTAGATGAGTTGAACTTATGACGCAGAATATAAAATTAGTAAAATTTTGGACAGTGGGCGTGGCACCGCCCACTTTTAAAAGAGGGTAATTTAAAACTTTTGCAAGCTGTAATTTGGCAGTCGTTGAAGATATCATCATCAAATTTGGCAGGAACGTTACTCCTATTACTATATGTACGCTTAATAAAAATTAGCAAAATCGGAGAAGGACCACGCCCACTTTATTTTTTTAAGTAAAATTTTAACAAAAAATTTAATATCTTTACAGTATATAAGTAAATTATGTCAACATTCAACTCCAGTAATGATATGGTGCACCAAAATACAAAAATAAAAGAAAATTTCAAAATGGGCGTGGCTCCGCCCTTTTTCATTTAATTTGTCTAGGATACTTTTAACGCCATAAGTCGAACAAAAATTAACGAATCCTTTTGAAATTTGGTAGGGGCATAGATTTTATGATGTTAACTGTTTTCTGTGAAAACGGGCGAAATCGGTTGATGCCACGCCCAGTTTTTATACACAGTCGTTCGTCTGTCCTTCCGCTTCCCGATAATTTGAGCAAAAATCGAGATATCTTTAACGAACTTAGTTCACGTACTTACTTGAACTCACTTTATCTTGGTATGAAAAATGAACGAAATCCGACAATGACCACGCCCACTTTTTCGATATCGAAAATTACAAAAATGAAAAAAATGCCATAATTCTATACCAAATACGAAAAAAGGGATGAAACATGGTGAGGTAATTGGATTGGTTTATTGACGCGAAATATAACTTTAGAAAAAACTTTATAAAATGGTTGTGACACCTACCATATTAAGTAGAAGAAAATGAAAAAGTTGTGCAGGGCGAAATAAAAAACCCTTAAAATCTTGGCAGGTATTACATATATAAATAAATTAGCGGTATCCAACAGATGATGTTCTGGGTCACCCTGTTCCACATTTTGGTCGATATCTGGAAAACGTCTTCACACCAACTCCCTTTTAAAACTCTCATTAACACATTTCGTTTGATGCCCATATTGTACAAACAAATTCTAGGGTCACACCTGGTCCACCTTTATGGCGATATCTCGAAACGGCGTCCACCTATGGAACTAAGCATCACTCCCTCATAAAATACTCTTTAATGCCTTTCATTTGATACACATGTCATACAAACACATTCCAGGGTTTCCCTCGATTCATTTTCCTAAATGGTTATTTTCCCTTATGTTGTCACCATAGCTCTCAACTGAGTATGTAATGTTCGGTTACACCCGAACTTAACCTTCCTTACTTGTTGTAAATAAATTATGATGGTTGGAAGGTTGAAGTCTTCGGCACAGACGAAGACAGTCCTGTCCTTACTTGTTTTTTTTTATATTCAAAGTGTGAATTTGAATCTGTGCCTATGATTCAGGGCAAAACAAAAACAAAAGTGCTACAAGTGTATAGGGGTTGAGCAGCTCCGATGTAAAGAAATATTTTGCCAAGTATAAAATACATTATTCAGTCAACAAATATATACAAAAAAGATTCAGAAAGCTGAATTAAAAATTATTATAAATTTTTGATCTCCTAAAGTAAACACATTTGATTCAAATATGATTTCAAAATGTGGTTGAAAAAATATATTCAGTGGTTGATCATCTAAAGTATTCAATTTGATTATTTCTTTTGTTCAATTGTATGGTAACTCATTATTTTGTCAGAAAGAGTAATCAAATTATATTGATATGTAGGGAAATTGAAAATTTAATCACCTAAATGGTGAGTGGGTATAAACAAACCTAGATTGGTATATATGTACACACATATATTCCTAAACTAAAGATCAGCCTACACCCCCCATTTCCCACCCACTTCATTGATACCAATATATCCATGCATAAGCTAACAAATGTTTGTACATTCACATGTTCAAATAAAAGACAAACTGTTTCAATCAACCACTTCCTACAAAAACTATTCTTACGCACAAGCATATGTACAAATCTATGTTCATATGTAAGCTAAGAAATATTTTTATATTCGCATGTTGACAAACAAAACAAAATTCACTTCAACCATCCAACCATACGCACAAGCACACATACATATGTACATATGTATGCTCATGTTTTGTATGTAAATCGCAAATCCTGAAAACTAGCTTCCTCTTGATTTTTCATTCATAAATGCTTCTTCTTAAGTTGTCCGAATTGGTGATAGAATTCGGCAACATGGCATTTTGCAATTCGGCAACATGGCATTTGATAAAATCGTCAAAAGACAAATTTTTGCGATTTTATAAATTCCAACTTCGATGCATATTGGGGGTATTCATTATGACGAGCATAACTACTTTCATAACCCCGCACTTTTCCTATGAAATAATACCAAACTATTTATAAGCCTGTATGAAAGTACTAATATGGTAGTAAAAAATGCAAATAAACATGCACAGATATTGCCTAGTAATTGTCCACTAACATATTAACTATATAATCTAAAACTTTCCATCCATTGTTCATATAAATTATTGCAAATAATTTTCCCATATCCTGAATTGCCGAGTTGTCACAGCTTATGGACATTTTTATTTGATATTTGAAACCCCCTATCATATTCTGCCGAAAAATTGTTCGCGCAGTCACGCTGCCAAATTTGCAGCAACTGTGTTGCAGTTGCTACATAAGAGTGGTGTTTTACCCGTTTCTGGCCCGAATTCGCACTGTGACGTCATACTGTATATGCTGACTTGTTTATCACATGTCAGTACAAAGTAAGAATTTTACATTATTTTCATAGATAAAAATTAATATATGGGAGCGGCGAAATAAATTAAAGTAATTTTGCGAAGAAATATAACATTATTTCGCAAAAGAGCAATAAATTCGTTTATTTTAATTTTATAATAAATTCCCCTTTTAGCTGTGAGTTATTAAAGGTATAAACGGCAACACTTTTAACCACCGACGACACATAATTTGGCTCGTGCCTATTGTATTTCGTCGGCTAATTGCTACGAGCATTGATATTTACATATACATACGCGGATTGCCATAATTGATTTGGTCGCTTCATAACGCGGAAAGCGACAAGTTGTTATCAAACCCATCTTTACCGCTTCTTTTTCCAGTTTGGAGTAAGCAGAACTAACAGCGCGGGTGTTTAGGCCGATGATATCAATGTCATCAGCATATGCCAGTAATTGCACGCTTTTATAGAATATTGTTCCAGTGCGGTTAAGTTCTGCAGCTAGTATAATTTTCTCCAGCATCAAATTAAAGAAATCGCACGATAGAGGGTCACCCTGTCTGAAACCTTGTTTAGTTTCGAACGGCTCGGAGAGGTCCTTCCCAATTCTGACTGAGCTGATGGTGTTGCTCAACGTCATTTTGCACAGCCGCATAAGTTTTGCGGGGAAACCAAATTCAGACATAGCGGCATATAGGCAGCTCCTTTTCGTGCTGTCGAAGGCGGCTTTAAAATCGACGAAGAGGTGATGTGTGTCGATTCTCTTTTCACGGGTTTTTTCCAAGATTTGGCGCATTGCGAAAATCTGGTCGATGGTAGATTTACCAGGTCTGAAGCCGCACTGATAAGGTCCAATCAGCCGGTTCACGGTGCGCTTCAATCTTTCGCACAATACACTTGAAAGGACCTTATATGCGGATCTTATAAGAAGGCTGATTCCACGATAGTTGGTGCATTTTGCAGTATCCCCTTCTTGTGGACTGGGCAAAGAACACTTAGATTCCAATCGTCGGGCATGCACTCGTCCGCCCATATTTTGCTAAGAAGCTGCTGCATGCGCCTTACCAACTCCTCGCCGCCGTACTTGAATAGCTCTGCGGGCAATCCATCAGCGCCCACGGCCTTGTTGTTTTTCAATCTGGTTATTGCTATTCTAACTTCGTCATAATCGGGCGGGAGGACATATATTCCATCATCATCGATTGCGGGATCGGGTTCGTCATCTCTGCGCGGTGAATCGCTGCCTCCATTTAGAAGAGCAGAGAAGTGTTCTCTCCATAATCTAAGCACTCTCTGGACATCAGTTACAAGATCGCCGTTTTCGTTCTTGGAAGAGTTTGCCCCGGTCTTAAAACCTCCCGTCTGTCGCCGTATTTTTTGGTAAAATTTTTGGGCGTTATTCCTGGTGGCTAGCAGCTGAAGCTCCTTGCACTCACGCCTTTCTGCTTCTGCTTTTTTCTTCCTGAAACGGCGCCTCGCTTCCCTTTTCAACTCACGATAGCCTTCACACACCCCTCGCTTTTAACGTAGCCCTGTAGGCAGCGTCTTTTCTTTCGATAGTATAAAGTGCTTTGGAGATATGCTCCCACTGCTCCTGTATTCCGTTAGGCCGAGTTGTGCTCTCAGGGAGCAGGTGTGAGAGTCGAGTTGCGAAATCATTGGCAGTCTGTTGTGACGTCTAGCTTTCCTTGTGTTTTTTGTTCCTTGGTTTTAGCCGCGCTGAGGCTGGTGCGTATTTTGGCTGCAACGAGATAATGGTCCGAGTCGATGTTAGGTCCTCGGATCGTACGCACATCTAAAACACTGGAGGCATGCCGTCCGTCTATCACAACGTGATCGATCTGATTGCGAGTATTTCGATCAAGAGACAGCCATGTAGCTTGATGTATCTTTTTATGCATGAACCTCGTGCTGGATATGACCATGTTTCAAGCACCGGCAAGGTCAATCAGCCTCAGTCCGTTAGGAGAAGTTTCATTGTGAAGGCTGAGCTTTCCGACTGTAGGGCCAAAAACACCTTCTTTGCCCACCCTGGCGTTAAAGTCACCAAGCACGACTTTTATATCGTGACGGGGGCAGCGGTCGTATGTGCGTTCTAATTGTTCATAAAAAGTGTCTTTCACCTCATCGTCTTTCTCCTCTGTCGGCGCATGGGCGCAGATGAATTATATATTAAAAAATTTTGCTTTTTGCCGCACCTAGAGGTGTACAGACGCTGCCGATCAGATCTCCCCCGGCTATCCCTTAAACCGATTATGTCAGAGTGGCCTAGCCAGGTTGTCGCCTTCTCACATTAGCTTGGAGGGTGGAGCCGTGTGTAGAAGCCCACGAAAGTGGGGAAAGCTTCAGACCGCCATTCACCTGGGAATGGCCAGAGCGATTCTTTTGCATGCGGTTCAAGCAGCTCACTACTGCCGGTCGCTTGCGGCCAAGTATCCTCTGGGTAGCTAATAAATTGGATTAATCAAATTAAATTAAATATAACGGATAATATTTAAATATTTATGTATGTAGATGTAAATCTTAAAACTAAAGAAAAGTAATTAATAAATATTAAAAGACATGTCGCTTCTAACAACCTGATAGAAACTTTGCTTTACGCTGTGAGGTAAATTTCCATCAGCCATATTTGTCAATTGATGCCTCAAATGACTGACAGCTGTCTAGCAGGGGTTTAACTCAAACTTAACTGAGCAAAGCTCACAGAGTATATTAACTTTGTTCGCATAACGATAATCCGTAACGGAATAAACTAATCGAGATAGATATAGACTTCTATATATCAAAATGATCTGGACGAAAAAAGAAATTCATTTAGTCCGTCCGTCCGTCCGTAAACACGATAACTTGAGTAAATTTTGAGGTATCTTGATGAAATTTGGTATGCAGGTTCCTGGGCGCTCATCTCAGATCGCTATTTAAAATGAACGAAATAGGACTACAACCACGCCCACTTTTTCGATATCGAAAATTTCGAAAAACAGAAAAAGTGCGATAATTCATAACAAAAGACGGATAAAGCGAAGAAACTTGGTAGGTGCGTTGACCTTATGACGCAAAATAGAAAATTAGTAAAATTTTGGACAATGGACGTGGCACCGCCCACTTTTAAAATAAGGTAATTTAAAAGTTTTTCAAGCTGTAATTTGGCAGTCGATGAAATTTGGCAGGCACGTTACTCCTATTACTATATATGTGCTAAATAAAAATTAGCAAAATGGGATGACGAACACGCCCACTTAAAAAAAAATTGTTTAAGTCAAATTTTAACAAAAAATTTAAAATCTTTACAGTATATAAGTAAATTATGTCAACATTCAACTCCAGTAATGATATGGAGCAACAAAATACAAAAATAAAAGAAAATTTCAAAATGGGCGTGGCTCCGCCCTTTTCATTTAATTCGTCTAGAATACTTTTAATGCCATGTCGAACAAAAATTTACCAATCCTTGTGAAATTTGGTAAGGGCATAGATTCTATGACGATAACTGTTTTCTGTGAAAATGGGCGAAATCGGTTGAAGCCACGCCCAGTTTTTATACACAGTCGACCTTCTGTCCTTCCGCTCGGCCGTTAACACGATAACTTCAGCAAAAATCGATATATCATTACTAAACTTAGTTCACGTACTTATCTGAACTCACTTTATCTTGGTATAAAAATGGCCGAAATCCGAGTATGACCACGCCCACTTTTCCGATATCGAAAATTACGAAAAATGAAAAAAATTCCATAATCTATACCAAATATGAAATAAAATAATTAAAAAAATGTTTTAAGTTAAACGGTTTTATTGAAAACAATACTTACATGAAGTAATAATAATACGAAAAGCTAGAAAATAATTAGGTAGGTCCTAGGTACTAGTCATCACACTCCTTATCAATCTATGGCGTTGATCAGACAATTGAATAAAAGCGTTGGGCGCGTGAAATTTCTAAAAGACTGATTAAGGTTCAGTTAGTTTTACTTATGACTATCAGTAGAAATATGACGCGTCCAACGCTTTTATTTAAATGTCTGATCAACGCCATAGATTGATAAGGAGTGTGATGACTAGTACCTAGGACCTACCTAATTATTTTCTAGCTTTTCGTATTATTATTACTTCATGTAAGTATTGTTTTCAGTAAAACCGTTTAACTTAAACAATTTTTTTTAATTATTTTATTTTCAAGTTTTTAGTCTTTATTTAATTGCCTATTATTTCTCATTTCTATTTAGTTCATTTAGTGACTCATTATTACAAGGACTCTTTCCTGACAATTTGTTACAACCTAAGTCCTCAATACATAATCCTTCCAAAGACTTTACTCGACTCTGCGCCACGTATGCTTGTCCCTCCTCCAACTCCAAAATATTTTGATGTCACTTCTACCGGACGTATGCAATATTTGTTCCAAATATGAGCCAAATCGGGCATCATAGGTCGCTTTCTATTCATGCATCTATGTATTATGTGTTCCAAATATGGGCAAAATCGGACCACAAATATGATTTTTGTGAATATCTCGATCCTTCCGCCACCTAGCGGCAATTTTTTTTTGATAGGTCGCTTTCAATTCTTGTATGTATTAACGCAGGCGAACGCAGGAAACGACCACAAAACGTGCTTCCTGCAGCTAGCACTTCCTACACCTGATGTTACTTACAAGGCCCAACTCATAAGTATGTGACGCCAGAAGGCAGTGTCCAGTTAGTATGCCCATCGTAAGCCTAAAATCTTCTCTCTTCAGAGATATGAGCCACTTTGTGAGTCTGATATCGTAGGCTTTGCACATGATCTTAGAAATTTTGCAGCCCCGCGCTTTTGTCCACGCCTTTCCTGCTTGATAGATCATATGTAACTCCTGTCTCCTTTTGATTTGTCCCAAACGGATTGGGACGTCCATCGTCGATTCAGCGAGTGTTGCTCCTTGGCCAGCTCATCGGCCTTTTCATTACCTTCTATCCCTTCATGGGGAACACAGTATAAATGTATGGTTCGACCTGAGCGAACTTTTTTCAATGCTTCTTTGCATTCCAGAACACTTCTTGATGAAGTACTGTGTGAGATATTTGCCTTAATAGCCGCCTCACTATCAGTATATATATTGACGCGACTGTAGCTTAAGCTCGCTTCCTCCAGACTTTTGCTGCTTTCTTCATGGTTATAATTTCCGCCTGAAAGACGCTGAGTAATGTGGCACCCTGTAGGATCTACTTATTTCTGGATTGACACAGTAAACAGTGCGAAGGTTAACCGAAGCCGCAAAATAATCAATAATTTTACAAAACTCGCTACAGTTAGTGACTTAAACGCACCTTAAATCTGGCTGTGTACAAACAGACTTAAAATTAATATAGAAAAAACTAAATACATGCTTATTTCAAGAAAAAACATTGCTAATTTTGAAACTATTACAATAAATAATATTGAAATAGAAAAAGTAAATACGATTAAATATTTGGGTGTTCAGATTGATTGCAAATTAAAATTTGATGCCCATGTTGACTATTCACTAAGTAAAATAGCAAAAAAATTATGGTTTATTCAAAGAACTTGTAAAAACTTAAGTAATTATTACAAAGTTAAGATTTATAGATCCATAGTTGAGCCTTACTTTATTTATTGCTCAACATTATTTTTTATTATCAAAGATTCGCAAATTGATAAGTTGCAAAAAATGCAAAATAAAGCAATGCGCTTTATTTTAAGCAAACGTTATGATACTCCTATAAAAGACATGCTTCTAAGTTTAAATTGGATGAGCGTTAAACAACAAATATTCTTTAACACAATGAAATTTATTTATAATACTAGCAGACCCGGCAGACGTTGTTCTGCACTAAATTTGGCCTATCTGCATACATTTTAATAAGCTTTTTCCGTCTAACTCTGCCCTACCCCTCTACACTTTTTCCTAATCTTTTTATTCACTCCTCCCTCCGTCTTTTTCGCTTCATCTCCATCTTCGTCTCATTCTATCTGTTTCTTAGTCTCCTTCTCTCTTTTCTCTTCTCTCACGTTTTTCTCCTCTCTTCATCTCTTATTGCCAGTCCCAGAGGGTGGTATGTATTTTGTTCCAGTCCCATTCCGAGTCTCAGTCCCAGTCCCACTCCGAGTCTCAGCCTCAGTCCCAGTCCTAGTCCTAATCCCAGTCCCAGTCCGTCTCTGGTATACTTCCCGGAAAAAACATCGTAAATACTAATATAGGCAAATTTATATACGAAATTTCAGGCAAATCGAATAGGACCTATGTAAATAGGTATGTGGGTATTATTAATTCTCTTATTTCGGCTTCGCATGTATATTTATCAGTTTTGCCAGGTTGATGCAACTAAATCGAATATCACAATGAACTTTAGAGCTCTCAGCAACAGCTTTCATTTGATATCCATAATACACACACATTCTAGGGGTATCCGGGTCCATGTTTTGGCCTATATCTCGAGACCATAGTCACTCAGCGGTGTAAAACTTACTCTGTATTATAGCACACATCAACAGCTTCAATTTGATACCCATAATATAAAAACACATTCTAGGTGTATCCGGGTCCACGTTTTGGCCTACGTCTCGAGATCCCTAGTCACCCAGCGGCATAAAACCTACTCTGTACTAAAGCATACATCAACAGTTTCAATTTGATACCCATAATGTAAAAACACATCCTAGTGTTACCCTGATCCACGTTTTGGCCTATATCTCGAGACCCTAGTCACCAATAGGTATGAAAACTACCCTGTACTAAAGCACTCATCAACAGCTTCAATTTGATACCCACAATGTAAAAACATTGTCTAGGCGTTTACTGGCCCTCGTTTGGCCTATATATCCAGACCCTAGTCACCCAGGGGTATGAAAATTATCCTCTACTAAATCACTCATCAACATCTTTCATTTGTTATCCATATTGTATAAACACATTCTAGGGGTAACCGGGTCCATATTTTGGCCTATATTTCGAAACCCTAGTCATCCAGTTGTATGAAAATTATCCTGTACTATAGCCCTCATCAACAGCTTTCATTTGATATCCATATTGTATAAACACATTCTAGGGGTACCCGGGTCCACGTTTTGGGCTATATCTCGAGACCCTAGCCTCCCAGGTGTATGAGAATTATCCTGACTATAGCACTTATCAACAGCTTTCATTTGATATCCATATTGTATAATCACATTCTAGGGGTACCCGGGTCCACGTTTTGATCTCAAGACCCTATGCACGTAGCAAAAAAAAGGTAGACGTTGGCCGATTCTCAGACCTACCGAATATGCTCACAAAATTTCATGAGAATCGGTTCAGCCGTTTCGGAGGAGTTAAGCCTCTAAAACCGTGACAGAAGAATTTTATATATTAGATAAAGCACGGAATTTTGCCAGGGTATCTCAGAACAGGTATTACATTTAATTACGAGGTCCATGATATAAATACAAGGCAGAGAAATAATTTTAAATTTCCAAATTATAAAACAGAATCGGAACAAAATAGTCTTTTTTACAAAGGGTTGAAATACTTCAACGAACTACCTGAATATATAAAAAATTGTGATAGAAACTTATTTAGCAGCCGGTTGTATGACTACACCAAATCTAGGCCGATTAAATGATATAGTCGTTGAGATTTAAATGCATTAGTGATACATGTGTCATAATTAAAATTTTTTTAATTTAAAAATTTAGATTAAGTACACATTGTTAATTAATGCAATCATATTTTTAAGTTTTGAACTAGGCTCTTAGAGTCGTAATAAATAAATAAATATATATATATATATATATATATATATATAAAAGAGGAAATGTTGAATAAATTCCGAAGATTTCGAAAACGACTTGGACATGGCAAAGTTAAATAAATTAAAAATCCAACAACTGAAAAAGGAGTTGGACAACCGTGAGTTGACCACAACCCGGTAATACATCCGAACTTCAAGTATGAGGGTATAGAGTCGGAAAGAATTAATGTGGAGAGTATGTCTTTCATCCTGATGCGGACGAGACCTTAACAAAAATGGAAGAGAAGAACGTAAGTCCAATCCAGTCGCAAGCGGGGAGACTAATGCGATATTGGCTTTTTTATCACAGATATCGACAAAAATCACAAATATCCACAAATATAATATCTCAACTGGAAGAACAGAATACAGATATATCATCCCAACTGGAAGCACAGGAGATACGTCTGTAAGAGATGTCGTCAGAAATAAAATCTAAAATTGAAGCACAAGAGGCACGTATATCCGAAATGTCGGCACAAATTTCAGCACAGGTATCATCGCAGATCTCTGCACAACTGGAAGCGCGTATGGAAGAGAAACTAACGCAGTTTCAGGAAGGGTTCAGTGGTCGATAACATAAGATGGAGCCTTTCCATGGATTTAAGCTCCAATTCGAGAAGACGTCAGCAGCGAACAAGTGGAATGCAGAAGATAAAGTTGCTGCATTGTTCGTGGCGTTAAAAGCGACTGCTGCTGAAACGGACACAGGAAGCAGATGTACCAAATAGAATTGCAAAACCGTTACCAAAAAGCTAGTGAGACTTTGCAGGAGTTTGCTTCGGATGTAGAAAGGTTGGCTCATTTCGAAAATGCGGACGCGCCCGTGGAATACACCGAAAGGTTAAAAATTCAGAGCTTTATCAATGGAATACGGAATGTTGAAACGAATCGAGCGACATACACAAACCCAAAACCCAAATTCGCAGAAACGGTATCACATGCATTGACTCAGGAAACTACCACACTATTGAGTAAATCAGCATACAAAGCTCATCGTGTGGAAGTAGAATGGCCAGACTGTGTAGACGAAGTTTTGGAATCGCTGAAGGGATCGCAACAGAAAAATGCCGAAGTTATCAAATGTTTCAAGTGCGGAAACCCAGGTCACATTGCCCGTCATTGCAGCACCGGTCCCAGTAATTCCAACTTGGCTGGTCGTAAACGTAAAGCTGAAGGAGATGAGCGAATTTCCAAACCCACTCAACCGTTAACTAAAGCGAGTCAGCCGTAAGGGGCGAGAGCTGGCTCCCGCAATTGAATGCCCTATAATCTCTGACTCACAAATCGGAAGAAGGTCGAACAATCTTACTATCGGAGGACATGTGGATGGAAAGGGACGTTTACTGACTGTAGATACCGGCGCGCATCCCATTCCATCATGCGGTCTGATTTAGTCAACAAGAAGATAATATGGAGGAAGATTGCGTACTGCCACTGGGGAGGCCACCCAGGTCCTCGGGGAAGTATCTAGCATGTGAATTCGCAATTGGGAATGTCACGGTACTACACAATTTTATAGTGGCTGAGATTGTGAATTAAGTAAGTTGTTAACTGTGAGCAGCTCAAGGAAAACGTTTCAAGTAGCAAGATTGATCTTTCAATGCATGGACTGAGGGGCTAGAGGAAGACTATCAGAGTAAGACAAAACAACTTCTCCTAAAGTGGGCCAATCTGGGTCATTCACCCACTATTCCCTCTCAGGGATTAATATCTGTTGTTGTTGTTGTTGTAGCAGTTCTTCGCCCCACCTAACAGCCACGACCGATCACAAATTGTCATCAATATCCTCTAACGGGAGTCCAAGGAAACTTGCTGTTTCAACAGGGGTGGACCATAGGGAAAGGGGTGTTAGAGGCGTTGGTTCCACATTACAATTAAAGAGATGGTTGGTGTCATGTGGGGACACATTGCAAGCGGGGCATACATTTTGTATGTCGGGGTTGATTCTGGATAGGTAAGAGTTTAACCTGTTACAGTATCCAGAACGAAGTTGAGCCAGAGTGACACGCGTTTCCCTGGGGAGTATGCGTTCCTCTTCCGCAAGTTTTGGATACTTTACTTTGAGTACTGGATTCACCGGGTAATTCTCGGCATAAAGGTCCGACGCCTGTTTGTGGAGTTCACCAAGGACCTGCTTGTGTTTTTTCGCTTCATACGGCTGGGTTCTCAGGTGCCGTATTTCCTCAAAATGCTTACGGAGATGACTCCTTAAGCCCCTAGGCGGTGCTGGCTCGTCAAGCAGATGTCTGTTGGGATGCCCAGGTTTCTGGGTATTCAACAGGAACTGTTTGGTCAGCATCTCGTTTCTTTCCCTGATGGGGAGTATTCTCGCCTCAGTATGCAGATGGTGTTCTGGGGACATAAGAAGACAGCCCGTTGCTATTCTGAGAGCAGTATTTTGGCAGGCCTGTAGCTTCTTCCAGTGGGTAATTTTTAGGCTTGGCGACCATATGGGTGACGCGTAGCACGTAATCGGCTGGCTAATTGCTTTGTATGTAGTCATGAGCGTTTCTTTATCTTTTCCCCAGGTACTGCCAGCAAGGGATTTGAGGATTTTGTTACGGCTCTGAATTCTCGGAACAATTGCGGCTGCGTGCTCACCAAAATGTAGATCCTGATCAAACGTCACACCCAAGATTTTGGGGTGTAGGACAGTCGGTAGCGTAGAGCCATCGACGTGGATGTTCAAAATGGTCGACATTTGGGACGTCCATGTTGTAAATAAGGTCGCGGAAGATTTAGTCGGTGATAATGCCAGGTTTCGCGAGGCGAAAAAACTGGAGAGATCAGGGAGGTAGCCGTTTATTTTATTGCATAGCTCATCGATCTGTGGGCCTGGGCCTGTGGCCATTACTGTGCAGTCATCGGCGTAGGAAACGAGTGTGAATCCTTCCGGTGGTGAAGGTAGCCCAGATATGTAGAAATTAAACAAAAGTGGGGATAGGACACCACCCTGTGGCACCCCTTGTTTAATTCTCCTTGGCTTTGATGTTTCGTTTCTAAATAGCACCGATGCCTGCCGACCACCCAGATAATTTGCGGTCCACCTTTTAAGACATGGGGGAAGGGTAGACCCTTCCAGGTCCTGCAGTAACGAGCCATGGTTGACCGTATCAAAAGCTTTTGATAGGTCTAGCGCTACGAGTACTGTTCTATGGTGGGGGTTTTGATGTAAACCGCAATTTATCTGGGTGCTAATGGCATTTAGCGCGGAGGTAGTGCTATGGAGTTTTCTGAAGCCATGCTGATTGGAGGCTAGCTGCAAATTTGCTTGGAAATAAGGGAGCAAAATGGCTTCGAGCGCCTTTGCTACTGGCGATAGGAGAGATATCGGACGATACGACTCTCCTATGTTAGCTGGTTTACCAGGCTTTAGTAGCGGGACCACCTTGGCCATTTTCCATTTCTCGGGTATGACAAAGGTGGCAAGAGACAGGTTGAAGACGTGCGCTAAATATTTGAAACCTACTTTCCCTATGCTTTTAAGCATCGGCATGGCTATACCGTCTGGGCCCACTGTTTTGGATGGTTTAGCGCGACCAATGGCTTCTCAACCTCTCTTGGCGGTGACGGTGATTGGTGACGCGCTGATTTGTGTTTCATGTGCGTGTCTTTGGCTCCGTCTATCTTTGTCGACCGTAGAATGCTATATATTGTCGGCAGAAAGCGCTCGCGCATTTTTCGCATCCGACAGCACTTTGTCGCCAAAGGCGATGGAAACTTTGTCTTTGTGCTTAGTCGGATTCGATAGGGACTTTACGGTGGACCAAAGTTACCCACGGAGGAGGTTACAACCTCTTAGTGCTCCTCCCATTTCGCCCGCTTGTGTTCATTCATACGCCATCTGATGCGTTGGTTTATTATCCTTATTTTTGGGGGTCGCCTGGGGTCGAGCTGTCTATATAATTGTCACGTTCTCTCGCTAAATTTGCGACCTCCGCTCCGCCGGGAGTGGGGCGCGGATTCGGAATTTTCCTCCTTCCTCTCGCTCTCCCGGCGGGAATGAAACGTAAAACGTAAGTGCCGAGGCGATGATCAATGACCTTGCGGATCGCAAAAATCGCTCTGCCCTATGCGTGGCGATCCGTCGGCTCTAGGGAGTGCATCAGCAAGAGTTGTCTGTAAAAGATATTGTATTCGTCCCCATTCCATTTTTTTAAGTTTATGAATTATATCTCGTATCCGGCTTGGATATAAGTTGTATGTGGTTTTGCAGAAAGTCTGTCCGTTTCTGGTATGCAGAATCTGTCAAGAATTTCTGCAGTATGGTTGCAGTGGGACCTGTGGTCAGTTTCTCCTCCCTCCCCAGTCTAATAGTTGCACATGCTGCATATTTTATATGCTTCTATATCTATGGGTAGTGGGGTAGAGGGGAACGTTCAGTATTACATTCATAGCCTCCGTTGGCGTTGTGCGGATGCTCCGCTTATGTATAGTAGTGAAGATCTTTGCACCTTTTGAAGAGCAAGAACCGTCGAGGATTTATTCAGGGCGGGCCACCATACCGCCACCCGTATAGCAATATTGGCCTACCTATGGCGTGTGTATACCAATGCACTATCATAGGGACATACCCCATTCCGTCCAATTGCCCCTTTACATGTGTAGAGGGCAACCGTGGCCTTACGTATACGTTCCGTGCTGTTTTGTGTCCAGTTCAATTTCTTATCAAGTGTGAGCCCTAGATAGTTGGCAGACTCACTTAACTTAAGCACTGTGTTTGCCAGCGCCGGATACCAGATACCACCTCTATCTTATACTTCCTCGTAAGAGCACCAGTTCAGTTTTATTTGGGTTCACGCGCAGACCATTAACAGCGGCCCATGCTTCGACCCTTCTTAATTCCACCTGCATCATATCGCAGAGTTTGTGGAAACTTTCCACTTATCACCAAGGCAAGGTCGTCAGCATATGCTATAACTGTTTACGGAGTAAGAGAAAGAATATTGTTTTCAAGCAAGCTAAATTTCACGTTATTATTTATTAATTTGCGCAGCAGGCTTTAAAAATTTTAATCTATCTTCCCTCTCTTCTCTCTTTTTATCAAGTGACGATGACGTTCAGAGTTGCCTGAGAGAAGATAGATTTTTAGGGCTTACAAGCCTACATTAAATAAGTACAAGGTTTAATATTACAAATGAATTCAACTTATATCATGTTCACATTAAGTATGAATTATGGCGGTAACAATAACTTTACAGCCCCTCTCCTCCTCTATGTCACTTAGCAGTTGATTCACCACCAAGACCCACAGCAGAAGGGATAGGACTCCACCTTGTGGAGTTCCGCTACTGACGAACCTGCTCACCGATACCCCTGCAAGGTCTGCCTGTACTACCCTGCATATCAGCAATTGGTGCACAAGCTCCACCAGCTGAGATTCGAGGCCCAGATCAGTCAGTACCTTAATAATCGAGTCGGGTTTGATGTTGTTGAACACTCCTTCTATGTCTAGGAAGGCTGCCAGGCAGTATTCCTTGAAGGATAACGATCTCTCTATGCACGATGTAATTATACATTAATATAAAAATAAACTTTTAGATCACTCAAACTCGGGCTCTGATATGTTTGATGAAGTTGTTGATAGGGGTAATATTCTCAATGGTTGGATTTTTGAGGAGTTTTTGGAGGTATTGGTTTCTGGCATCTATTATGTGTTTTAATGACATGGTATCGCCGCAGTGTGAACAGACTGGATCTGGTTCTCCAGTAAGGAGATGTGCATGGGTGTCCGCAGTATGGCCAAGACGTAGGCGTAAAAAAAGTTTTGTACGCGACTTCGAAATGCCGGTAGGGTATTTTGGAGTTGTAAATTCCCTGTTTATGGCAGTGTAATGATGGTGCGCGTAGTCTTGCCATTCTTGTTTCATTTTGGCGTGTAGATGTCGTTTAATTGTGGTGCGCATGTCTTTTCTTTCGCATGTGTTGTTTTTTTGTTACTGGGGCTTTTGAAGCTAGTTTTGCTGCTCTGTCAGCCATTTCGTTTCCATGTATATTGATGTGGCCTGGTATCCAAAGTAGGCGTATTGTTGCCTCTTGGTCGATGAGTGCATCTCTAATTCTGCTTATCGTCGTTGTTGTTATTGTAGCAGTGCTTCGCCCCATCCAATAGGTGCGCCCGATCACACATTGTCATCAATATTCTCTAACGGTAGTCCAAGGAAACTTGCTGTTTCAACAGGGGTGGACCGTAGTGAAAGGGGTGTTAGAGGCGTTGGTTCCACATTACAATTAAAGAGATGGTTGGTGTCATGTGGGGACACATTGCAAGCGTGCATACATTTTGTATGTCGGGGTTGATTCTGGATAGGTAAGAGTTTAACCTGTTATAGTATCCAGAACGAAGTTGAGATAGAGTGACTCGCGTTTCCCTGGGGAGTATGCGTTCCTCTTCCGCAAGTTTTGGGTACTGTTCTTCGAGTACTGGATTCACCGGGCAATTCCTGGCATAAAGGTCCGACGCCTGTTTGTGGATATCACTGAGGACCTGCTTGTGTTTTTTTGCTTCATACGGCTGAGTTTTCAGGTGCTGTATTTCCTCACAATGCTTACGGAGATGACTCCTTAAGCCCCTATGCGGTGTTGGCTCATCAATCAGGTGTATGTTGGGATGGTCAGGTTTCTGGGTATTCAACAGGAACTATTTGGTTAGCATCTCATTTCTCTCCCTGAAGGGAGATGAGCGCTTCTTTATCTTTTCCCCAAGTACTACCAGCAAGGGATTTGAGGATTTTATTACGGCTCTGGATTTTCGGTACAATTGCGGCTGCATGCTCATCAAAATGTAGATCCTGATCAAACGTCACACCCAAGATTTTGGGGTGTAGGACAGTCGGTAGCGTAGTACCATCGACGTGGATGTTCAAAATGGTCGACATTTGGGACGTCCATGTTGTGAATAAGGTCGCGGAGGATTTAGTCGGTGATAATGCCAGGTTTCGCGAGGCGAAAAAACTGGAGAGATCAGGGAGGTAACTTTGACATGCAGAAATTAAACCAAAGTGGGGATAGGACACCACCCTGTGGCACCCCTTGTTTAATTCTTCTTGGTTTTTATGTTTCGCTTCTAAATTGCAGCGATGCCTGCCGACCACCCAGATAATTTGCGGTCCACCTTTTAAGACATGGGGGAAGGGTAAACCCTTGCAGTATTGTGCCATGTTTGACCTATCAAAAGCTTTTGATAGGTCTAGCGCAACGAGTACTGTTCTATGGTGGGGGTTTTGATTTAAACCGCAATTTATCTGGGTGCTAATGGCATTTAGCGCGGTGGTGGTGCTATGGAGTTTTCTGAAGCCATGCTGATGACAGGCTAGCTGCAAATTTGCTTTGAAGTAGGGGAGCAAAATGGCTTCAAGCGTCTTGGCTACTTGGCGATAGGAGAGATATCGGGCGATATGACTCTCGTATGTTAGCTGGTTTCCCAGGCATGAGAAAGGTTGAAAGAGACAGGTTGAAGACATGTGCTAAATATTTGAAACCCTATTTCCCTAGGCTTTTAAGCATCGGCTTGGCTATGTCGTCTGGGCCCACTGCTTTGGATGGTTTAGCATGACCGATGGCATCCTCAACCTCTTTGGCGGTGATGGTAATTGGAGACGCGCTGAATTTATGTTTATGTGCGCGTCTGTTGGCCCTCCGTCTATCTTTGTCGACTGTAGAATGCATTATATATTGCCGGCAGAAAGCGCTCGCGCATTTTTTCGCATCCGACAGCACTTTATCGCCAAATGCGATGGTGTAGCATGATACAGTATGCCTTTACGCCAATGCATTTTTATTGACTGAAATAACCACTTGAGTTCATTTGCATTGACCAAACCATTCAATATATCCATCAACCAACTTATGTATGAATCATACATTGAGTTCATTTGCATTTACCAAACCATTCAATATATCGGTCAACCAACTTATGCATGAATCACAGTAACGGTATGTAAGTCACTACACATTATGCTGACTAACCATTATTTATTATGAAACTATGTACATTGTAGTATGTAAGCATTAATGTAAGTACGTATGTGTAGGTTAATAACTTTTGTATAAATAGGAAAGAATTTCTTCAATAAAAAGGAATATCATTCTGACGTTAAACTTCAGCGCTTCAATTTTATTATTATTCGGAAATATTACATGGCGATCTTGCCAGACTAGATTTGAAATTGGCAAAACTGCTAAAAAATCTAGTTGGAGGAAGATCCTGCCAGTTGTACCCTTAAAACATAAAATTTGCCTAACAAGCGAAAATTGTTTGAAGGATCTTACTGGAAGAGATCCTGCCAAGTTCTTTTTATTTAAAATTATTTTAAAAAGTATGAAGAGTAATGGCAACAAACTGGTTCGAAGCTAGAGGATATTCTGGTATAAACAAAACCAACAAAAACATTGGAAACCAGAAGAAACTTTATGAACTTTTAACAACCAAAAAATATTTGATGGACTTTTAACAACCAAAAAGATTTAACGGACTTTTAGCAACCAAAAAAGATGGACTTTCAACAACCAGAAGAGATTTGATAGACTTTCAACAACCAGAAGAGATATGATGGGCTTACAACAAAATAACAGCAACAGCACTTAGCAGCATATAGAAGTGGAATACAAAATTGGCCAATAGACTAGCAGCAAAAAGGAAAGCAGTTAGCAGCATAGAGAAATGGAAAATTGACCATTAGCCTTGCAGCAAAAGAAAGAAGATTCAAGAACGACTGGCGGCTGTTAGCTTTAAATAAGTATATTTAATAGTTATTACGTTACATGTATATTAAGATTAGAATCAATTGAGCGGCCTTATGGACGCTAAACCATTAGCAAAAACGAAAGTTTTTGCTCAGGAATTTTTTTAATATGGTAGAATGAAAAAATGTATGCTCCAAAAGTTTGATGTCAGCCTTGAAAATGGCACAAACTAAACCAAAAATAGAGAAAAAATTGAAGCCCGATGTGGCGCAGAAAAAAAATAACAATAGCATAAAATTTAAGTTTAAACAATACTTTGTAAAGTAAATTCAAAAAAAAATAAATTTCCATTTTAAGAAAATAGAAATGTCAAAAATTATTAAATTAAATAAACCAAAATTATAGAAACAAATTTTTCTATATGTTAATTAAATAAAGAAAATAAATCAGCAAAATGGCATAAAAATTAATTTTAAAATATTATGTAAATGAAAAAAAATGCCAAAATTTTTAAATTAAACAAATTTTGCCCTTAAAACAAAATAGCGTTAACTAAATAAACAAGTAAAATGGAATGCATAGGATAAAGAATAAAATCAAAAATTTTATTAAAAATTAAATTTAGTCCCTTTCTCACAAAAGCAGAAAATTATAGGAAAATTTTGACATAGCTTGGTGGACAAAGATAGCACCCGGCATTATGATAGCCATAGCTGGCTACGAGGTAGGAAAAGGAAACTCTGAAACATCAGAGAACATGATAGCAAAATATGAACCACCAGCCGAGGTAGAAACAAAAAATACCCCAAACATTCCAGATGTTTGGCTAGCAGTTCTAATCTGCGTAATCGGGCTATTGACCATTGCAATAACCATGATAATCAAAAACTATATGAAATTTAAATACAGGCAATTGAATAGCGTGCAACAGCGCGTATACTTTTTTTTTGTTTTGCCCAAATTTCCAAACCCAAAGCTGAGGAAGAGCAATAAACAATTCAAGTAGATCTCAAATAGTAAATATAAAAATGTCACAATCGACAGCACAGGCAGCCCTGCCTAAAGCGAACATCAAATCAAAAATTTGCATAAATTCCTGTGAATGCTCCAGACAAACATGGTCATGAAGCAATAGGAACTTCTAGGACAGTGGAAGCAGTCAAAAACTAAGAACGAAAAAAAAATACAGAAATTTTACAACCAGCCAAAAAAAAACTAATGAAGAAAAGTCACAAGAGAACCGATACATATATATAAAGCGCTATATACATTTGCAGCAATAAGACATGTCGCGCTCCTAAAATGGTAGCGTAAGAAATACAAGAAACCTGATTGTAGATGATAAAATTGATTTAGGACAATTACTTATCAGGCTGTACACACGTTTTACAAATGCCGCCAATCCAGTACTTGAAATTTATAAGGAAAAACACAGTTGTCACGAGGGACAAATTGGTGAAAAATAATTGAATATAATCGAGTAGGCAAATTTAAAATAATAATAGTAGTTACCCAAGTTCTCAAAGATCAAATAATTGCACAAACCCAAGAGGTTGTGCATGTGACAAATCCCGGTTAAAAATAATAATTCTTCATTAATATCATGACGATTCTGTCATGGTGGCCACCGCAGAAATCGCATGACATATAAGATCAGATGAAAAAAAAGATATAATGCTAGAAAATATCGAAGTATAAAAGAACATTTAAAGTATACGAAAAACTTTTGCATCCACTGTACCTTCCATCTACCATAGCTGACTCCTCTACTACTATAAATCACCTTGCTCTTCCATCAATTACAGCTCTTCAATTGTCTATGCAGTTAGTTACAAATTTATATTCAGCACGTTTAAAAACACTATTAAAAAATTGTTTAATAAGAATAATAATAAAAAGGAAAGGAAATGTAAACCATGTTTACCTATATTCTTTGTTAGAAATACTATTTTAAAGAAATAAACATAAGTCAAGCCGGTTTACTCTAGAAATAAGCCATGTACTCTAATCCTCGGTAGAATAGTAGATTTAGCTAACTATGGAAAAAGGCCTCTCATAAGTTAAATAATAAAAAAAACATTTTTTATCTTAAATTATATATGTTTTGATAGGAAAATAGTTTTGCACAAGTTACTAAATGAACTATAGAACAGATAAGGAACTAATTTAAACATTCAATAATAACCAAAAGACGTTAATCAAAAATATTCTAAATATACAAACAATAAACATTCAACGTTACTCACAATAAGCACCAAACACAAAAAAAACAATAAAGAAATGTTAACTCAATATGCAAACATACAAAAAAACGAGAATCAGCATAATGTGTACAAATAAAAGCAAAGAACACATAAGCAAACAATTCATTACTTATAGCATCAAGTTACCACTATGACATAAATTACAATTGAATGTGAAAAAAAAAGAAAACAGAATGTAAAATTTGGTAACACCAAGCAAGTTGACTGAATCATTAAAAGTAAAATGAAACAGCATGGCACACTTTTATGTCAATAGGATGACCGTATGTAGTTAAGGGCTCAAATTATATGCATACGTTCCTCACGTAAAAGCATATAAAAAGTGTGCACATGAGCAAAAGAAAAATACCACAACAGGTTAGATTGAAAAATGTCAGCACAAAATCACACATGTAAAGCAAATGCAAACAGATACAAGACTAGGTAAACAAACTCTTCAATCACAATTAATTACAATAGAAAAAAAAGCAATTAAAATTTTATAAACTCGAACAAAGAGTCTTACACAATTGTCCACACAATTATATAAGCCTCTTTTTCTAAGGCGGATGGTGTAGCATGATACAGTATGCCTTTACGCCAATGCATTTTTACTGACTCAAATAACCACTTGAGTTCATTTGCATTGACCAAACCATTCAATATATCGATCAACCAACTTATGTATGAATCATACATTGAGTTCATTTGCATTTACCAAACCATTCAATATATCGGTCAACCAACTTATGCATGAATCACAGTAACGGTATGCAAATCACTACACATTATGCTGACTAACAGAGCTGATGAAGAATGAAATCATTTGCTTTTTGAAATTAGAGCTTTTCTATAATCAGTATTTCACAATTTTTTTTTCATACGAGAATTATGCTTTCATTTTTTTAATTCTACAATCATGCAGAGAAATAAGGATTTCATTCAGCACCGCATGCAATTGAAAAGAATGCTAAATCAGACTGCAGAAATAAATGTACTGAAATCAATGAGTGCACTCAGGTGATTTCACATTTTTGGTGTGTGAAGTCATGCATTCAATACCAATCACTTGCTACAAAAATGCGTAAATAGTAACTAAATAGTACGACATAAATTTAAGTTCCATTTTATGAAAGCTTAGTTTTAAAAATTGGTTGGAAAAGTTGTTATGAAGATAATTAGCGTGAGAAGAGTTAAAACAACTTGCTCAAGAGCATTAAGCATGAAAATTTTAAAAATGTCGAGTAATATTGAAAAAAAGTATCATTCCGGCAAGTTGAACATTCCTGTCTTTCATATTAAATTTTTTTGGAGTTGCTGATATAGTGATTTTTTTACTTGGGCATATTGAATTAACCCTCGGAGCATATTTGGTGATTCATTTTGTTAGGTTTTTTAACCAATTTTTCTCGCTTTTTCGAAGGAGCCCTTGAAATTCGCTCTCACAGCTTTAAAAAAATAAAGCTAAATGGAAAATAAGTGTTTATCAAAATTTTGTTTGGAAATTGTCATAGACAAAGTGCAAAACCACCCAAATAACACAAATCGCAAACGTAAGATTTTACAGCTCTGACCCCCGGACACACCGCTCTATACATAAAAATCATAAACTTTTTATTTGAACCCTAATTTTGCAAAATAAAATGAATAAAATGTTGCTTTCACAAATGCTATAGACTCTTTCAGTAAGCAGAAGCATTTTTTAATTAGAAAAATTATTACTTACCTTCTCATGGTAAAAATTGTAAAAGAAAATTTGTGTACAGTAAGTTTTCTACCCAACTGTAAAGTTTGCATCATCGGTTTCAATCAATTTCTTTTTCCCGTGATCATTTTGATACATTTTATCTCGATTAGTTTATGCCATTACGATGCAGAGTGACAGATGAAACCAATAACCTTATTATCTTGGGTAGAAAAATTTAAATGATATATCCAAAATTTCACATCACTTGCGCACCATACAACAACATATGGCACATTTATATAAAAATCTGTGAAAATCGACGTGATATCGAGCAATCTCTTTAAGTGGGTGTAAACTATTTACTTTACTGCAAAATTTCTAAGATCTACCTACTTGCTAAGAACCATGGATCTTACTGATCTCGGTATTCTTTATTTACGTAGTTTTTTTTGTTCTTTTTTTCATAAAAAAAGTTTCTTGCACTTTTAATGTTTTTTATGTTATTAGTAAACATATATATATATACGTACTCACCGTATAAGTTTCTGAGGTCTCGAAAACTACGTTTTAGGATTTTTGTTTAGTTTCCGAATAATAGCAACATATGCCGACGAATGGGTTAATGAATATGCCAACAAATTCTAAAACTTCACCTTATATTAGGGATGTCAATATTTTATAATTTCGGAACCCCGGGAATTTCGGGATCTTATATTATAATTAATACCGGGATTAGATATTCCTTAGATTTCAAAAACCTAACCTACGAAAGTGCGCAATATTATTTAGGATATCCTTTTATGCATCAAATCATAAGGGTCAAAATTAATTCAGAAATAAAAAGGTTTCAAACTTCGTTGCATAACATTTTCAATTCAAACTAACAATCCCATATTTTGAAAAAATAATATACATTGTATCATAAGAACATAATTTCTTGAGAACCTTTAATATATTTTGATCTGATAAGTCAAAGAAATTTCATAACATCCTACTTATGTGTATGTTCTGCTTTTAATGCTAAGCAACATTCAAAACTTCAAAAAGTATTCCTACATTCAAATAAGTACTACTACTATAGGTTTGTATGTATATGTATGCGCGCATGCTAAATTAATATTGAATTAGGTAAGCCTTAAAAAGCGGTTTTTGACGGCAAGTAATGTTCTTAAGAAATTTGGAGTCCCGAAAATGCTAGAATTTTGTATTAAAGGTGAAGTCTCTGAATTTACATCGTTAGCATGCATGTTTAGGCAATTGTCAAATAAAAATAAAAAATGTATTCAAATAATTTTACACACCAAGCGCACCAGTAGGAAATGAGCGCTTATATGGCAAAGTTTCTGCAATCCTATCTAATAGCGATTTCGCGATTTACTTTCTTTCTTATTGTTAGTATTTAATAATGTAACGATCACTAAATTTGTACAAAATGATGCTTTTTCGGACAATATTTTATTAAATGAGGACGCAATCTTTCGGCAGAGCTGCAAAAATCACGCAATATTTATTCCAGAAAAGAACACAACATGTCGACTGCCAAGAGTGGGGTAGGGTTTTACAAGTTTGTTTCATAAACTTCACCCTTAAATTGACCAATTGAAGTCTAAGCACCTCCGCAGTACTACTTTTACATTTTTTTTTGCATACTGACGGCCCCCACCGTACACATTAATTCTGCTTAACCGTTTCCCCAACATTTTTTTTAGAAAAATATATGTACTTATTCTCAGTACTAAGAAGTTGTTTTCATAATATAAACCAAAGTAGAAAATTATGATTCTTATTGTACGTTTTAGTACCACCAATTAAAGGACTTAAGAATTCAAGTTTTTATTACTTCTTTTTAAATGATCACATCAAGTAAATGAAGCATTTAGAAACAATTTTTTTTGAAAAAAAGTGTTCATAGCCGAAAGAGTTTTTTTTATATATATTTTTTTATAGACATTGTGACACCGCACTGCCCTCAAGTCGTCAAATGAAACCAGGCTAATCCTGTTCATGCGTTCGTTGTAAGGCAATGGTTTGTTAACCGTCGAAATCTAAAACTGCTCAGTTACAGAGGGACCCTCATCAGCTAAGTTAAATAAATGCCGTATTAGTAATAAATATACAGACATATAATGGATAGAATTAGTAGAAAATGAATTCAACATGGTAATAAATACAATTAGTTACTATTAAGAGAGGAAGGAACAGATTTTTTAATACAAAAAAGCGAGTCCGAAACATCAAATGTGCTAGAGTGGGAGATGTAATTCTGACACAAACAGCGGAAGGGCTCCTTTAGTTCAAAATTTGATCTACAATATTTAGGTAGAGAGGTTTAAGATGTCTTGAAGCCCG
Source organism: Eurosta solidaginis (assembly GCA_029619165.1). Lineage (NCBI taxonomy): Eukaryota > Metazoa > Arthropoda > Insecta > Diptera > Tephritidae > Eurosta > Eurosta solidaginis. The sequence continues at coordinate 77,123 of JARSSU010021439.1, forward strand.
GCAAGGGACATTCAAGTTATTTACTTCGCTCAACAGGAATGAGTTAGGGACCGAACCATTTAGTAATTTAATCATAAATACAGTTCCAAGCATTTCCCTACGAATGCAAAGGAAATGCCTTAAGGAGAATGGTAAAAATAGTTTTTGGACTGATTCTAGCCGATCAATATGAACTTGGTAGCTCGGGTTCCAAATTATTGCACCATATTCTAATATCGGCCTGACTAATGTTGTAAAAAGAGCTTTAGTAACATACGGGTCGCTGAATTCTTTATACCATCGCCTACAAACGCCAGAATACCTCTAGCCTTATTAACAGCTGTAGTAATATGAAAGGTGAAGTTAAGTTTACTGTCAATATCAACCCCAAGGTCTATAAAACTGTATACATACCTGTTCAAGATTTTAATTTTTAAGAGTGTAGGAAGCTGGCTGAAGTAATCTACATAAATTTGCATTTTTTAAGATTAAGTGGCATATAGTTGATGGTGTACCAATTGAGCAATGTATCCAAATCTGATTGTAAAATAGACCTTTCTTCGCTTGACGCATAGGATACAAAAAATTTACATCTTCCTTTGCAAGAGAAAAACTAATTATTATTATTAACATATTTATCTGGGCGAAATCCAAATTTTCTTGCTAACATATTCTTGGAAAAGACACGGCGTTATATATTGTATGAGCAATAAAGTTTCCAAATAGGTAGGTAGTCCAATATTGTACTTACCGCTAAGCTCCCAAACTTACAGAGTTGCTTTATATATAACCTTAACCGTCTATTGAAAACTTTCGTGAATAGCAAAGCTCTCCGCTATCCCTAAGCTTTCGAAGCAATCGTTACTAATCACCTTACATTTTCGATTTCTACATTGATAGATAGTTCTCAACATGGCTTTTGTAGAGCCAAATCAACCACAACCAATTTGCTTGAATTTACAACTCACGTCTTTAATGGGTTTAGAAACAATCATCATACCGTCGTTATATACACTGATTTCAGCATAGCATTCGACAAAGTACGCCACTCATTACTTGTTTGTAAACTCGAATTGCTTGGTTTTCAACCTGGCCTACTCGTTGGATCTCCTCCTATCTTTGCGGTAGAACTCAAAGAGTCGTTTTTAAAAAACATTTGTTCGAATGTCATCGATGTTCCCTCCGGTTTGCTCAGGGCAACCATCTCGGTCCTATTCTGTTTTTGATCTTTATAAACGATGTTCCACAACTATAAGATATTCTGAATTTTAATGTATGCCGACGACATAAAACTTTTTAAGTCATACGCGTCGGTGAAGAACGTTCTGTACTTCAGGCGATTTAAATCGTTTAGTTACTTGGTGTAATGCGAATTTTATGCCTCTCAACATAGAAAAATGTAATCCATGTGTTTTTCACGTGGGACATACAGCCAGCTTCCTACACAATTAATGGCCAAACTCTGGAAGCGTTGATTTTTTGTCGACTTGGGAGTTACAATGAATTGCAAACTTAGTTTCAACCCTCATATTAATGCCACAGTCAATAAAGCGAGAGTAGTTTTAGCATTTGTGAAAAGATGGGCAAAGGTGTTACGTTACAAAAAACCTTTTACATCATTGGTGAGACCGATATTAGATATATGGATCGATAATTTGGAATCCGCGTTATCAAGTGCATGTGGATAGACTAGAATCAATTCAAAACAGTTTTTACTTTTCGCCTTAAAACTAATAAATCTTCCTACCCTTGCAAGTCGTAGAGAAATGCTAGGTGTACTATTTATGGCTAGACTTTTAAATGGATCGATTTCAAGCCCATTTCTTTTGAACGAAGTAAACTTGAATGTTCCATGCCGAGTTTCAAGGCATTATAAACCTATAATTCTTAAACAATGCAGAAGCATTTCCAACTACACGACCTTTTCTATGTTTGTATGAAGATTACAACTCTCACTCGAGAATATTGATGTTTCGGACTCGCTCTTTGTCATAAAAAAGGCGGTTCTATCTTCTCTTAATAATTAAAAAATTATATTTATACTTTTAGTCTATTGTATTTTGTGAATATATATTTCTCAGCTGATGAGTTTTCTCTATAGCTGAGCGGTTTTAGATCTCGGCGCTTAAGAAGCCACTGCCTCTTAAGACTCGGTAACAAAAAAATATAAATAACACATAAATAAGAATTAGGATACACAGTATGTATGAATTAAAGAAAAAAAACAAAAAAAACAGGATTAGCCTGTTTCATCGGGCCACTTGAGGGCAGTGCGCTGCCACAACGTTCGAGAAAAAAAAGCGCTTATGAGGTGACGACCGCTGCCTGATGCCTTTAGGCCATTGTACCAAAGCAACGAGAATCATAGTCAATGTACAGAGACATCACACCCCTAGATCTAGTGGAAAGTAACTATCAAACCTTGGTTTATTTTAAGTTATGCAAACAATGCCGAAGGCTTTGTAAATCGGAAAAATGTTTTTATTTAATTTCAGAGTAGCTTGTTGTTTTTTTTTACAATGACTTTTACTTTTGACTTATACTTATATACATTGAAACATGCTTTACAGATGTTGTTGAATTTCGATACATAGGTATTTGCTAGTAACAGTATTCAAGACTGTTCCAGATGTGACTTTTACTTCATAAAGGTATCATTAACATGCTCTAATAAACGAATTCAAGTTACTTGTGCATGGTGAAATAGACAGAAATCCAAAATTACAAATATTAAATCACTGATTAGCATAGCTAACCATATCAAGAAATGCTGAAATAAATGTATTGCAAAGGCAAGCTTAAATCTGCAAGTGAAATAGTCTCGCAGTCTTAAAATATATTTGAGGAAGATCAAGAAATGCCGGCCTTTCAATAATAGGGGGACTCATGTAACCGTATAAATGCCTTATAAAGTGTGTAAACGTATAAATTTATCTAGTTTTAACGCACGAGCTGTCAAAGTTTGTATGAAAAATCATTTACACAATAGGGGGACTCATGTAACCGTATAAATGCCTTATAAAGTGTGTAAACGTATAAATTTATCTAGTTTACGCACGAGCTGTCAAATTTTGTATGAAAAATCATTTACACAATAGGGGGACTCATGATAGCATATAAACTTATAAGGTATAAAATTATATCCATTTACACACGCTGTTATATGAACGCACCTAGTAATACTCTTGATAACTTGATTGTTTATCAGCTGTATTATTGCCGAACAACATTTTTTGATTGTTATACAAATTAAAAAAAGCCAAGACTAGTGAAAATCAAAACTAAAACGCCTTTACTTGCTGATGTGGAGATTTTTGATGAAAATGCCGTCTGTAATGTCTGCAAGGTTGCATTCCTTTGAGTTTACCGCGTTTACACAATGAAATGTGCGCGTAAATTTATACAAATTGTGTAAATGATTTTTCATACAAAATTTGACAGCTCGTGCGTAAACTAGATAAATTTATACGTTTACACACTTTATAAGGCATTTATACGGTTACATGAGTCCCCCTAATTTGTATAAATTTACAGCGCACATTTCATGTGTAAACGCGGTAAACTCAAAGGAATGCAACCTTGCAGACATTACAGACGGCATTTTCATCAAAATCTCCAACATCAGCAAGTAAAGGCGTTTAGTTTTGATTTTTCACTTAATCTTGGTATTTTTTAATTTGTATAACAATCAAAAAATTTTTTTGGAAATATACAGCTGAAAAACAATCAGTTTATCAAGAGTATTACTAGGTGCGTTCATATAACCGCGTGTGTAAATGGATATAATTTTACACCTTATAAGTTTATATGCTATCATGAGTCCCCCTAATATAATCACATTTTATGTGTTTTTGATATAAAGAGGACACTGTGCACAACTATTTGACGTCTACCGTTTCAGGTTTTTAAACGCGTTTTTCTCCACCTTCACTGCACTATAATCTACAAGAAGCACTTCATTATATTCCTTATTTATGTGGCAATTGATTTCTATTTAACTTTTAAAAAATTATGCTTATTTTTGTAGAAAATACCGAAATACAGTTTTACAATATAAATGTCAAACATTGAGTCAGAGTTACCGTCGCTATTGAATGCGAGAACCACATTTTGGATTTATGATTGGAAATTATTATTTTGGAAATAATATTTTATTCCAATTATGTTTTATGAATGTATGAACTCATTTATTCGTGTTTCTTATTTATTTCAATCAGAACTGAAGCATTTAAATTTTAATCTCATTAATTTGGGGCAAAATTCCCCTAATAACTCTTTTTAGAATCGAGCAAAATGTTTTAAATGAAATATGGCAGCCCGGTTATTTATAACTATTTTGACACCTTCGAACCAATCACAGGTATGTTAGCCATCAAAAGTACGAAAGTATCACCCTGGAAGCGGATATTTGAATGGAAGTGAATGAAAAAGTGATTGCAGTCTACAATTTTGCAATCACTCGTGAGTGGGAGTGCTCTCGATGCATCACAATCACGCTGAATGCTTTTTTTACAGTCATGCAATCACTAACGGAATTTTTGAATGGAAAACTTGAAATCGCATTCAAACTTGGCTTATATATTTGAAATCACCCAATCATATTTGTAAAATGAATCATCTTGATTTATAACTGTATTGATTGAATCATGTTACAGCTCTGCTGACTACCATTATTTATTATGAAACTACCCTGTAAAAATCGCGAGTACTCCATGCATGCATGTATGGAGTACTCGCTATGGACCAGCCGATTGCTCCAAAATTACCACAATTCATACAAAAAATATGTCCAATTAACATTGCGATGTCCTAGGACTGGACCATATACTCCAGCTCCGCATTACATCAGAGTAATCCATGGAGTACCCACAGTCCAATAAACATCGTGTAGTGATTACAATCGTTAAAAACGAGCAATGATCGGCTTACATATGTTCGTGTAGAAACATGAGTTGGTCCATTGCTGCATTACAGTGGAGTATAATGGTAAGTACTCCATTGGACCACATGATCCAACGATTTTTGCAGGGTTGTCATTGTGCTTAGACGGATTCGATAGGGACTTTACGGTGGACCAAAGTTTACCTAACGCGCAGAGAGGTTACAACCGCTTAGGTGCTCCCCTCATTTCGCCTGTTTGTGTTGATCCACAAGCAATCTGATGCGTTGGTTTATATCCCTTATTTGGGGGTCGCCGAGATCGAGCTATCTTATAAAGTCACGCTCTCTCGCTAAATTTGCGGCCTCCGCCGGAAGTGGGGCCGAATTTCGGGAATTCTACCTTCAGCCATCGCTCCCTCCCACCCCCAAGTTCCATGGGGAGCTTGAGGTCGCCAGAGCTTCATCTGTTAGTGAACAGGATTTCGCCGCGTGATAGGTGAGGTTGACATTGGGTTGGAGAAGCTTTGTGCTTAGTCGGGTTCGATAGGGACCTTACGGTGTCCCATACCTTACCTACACCGACAGCGAGGGTACACTTTCTTTAAGTGCTCCTCCCCATTTCGCGCCTCTTGTGTTCATCCACAAGTCATCTGATGAGTTGGGTCCACTGACAAATTGACAACAATATTTTGTGTCAGTGAATACATCACATGCACGACATACATGAGTATGTCGGGTTGCTTAAGTAAGAGTTTTTTAAACTGTACGCAGTATACCAGGGCCGTTTATGTATTACGATCCGTGATTGAAGCTCATTTTTAATTCATAGACAGTACTCGTTAGATCCATAAATTATTATTTTTTTGAAATAGTTTTCCTACGAGTTCGGGTATTGGGCTATGAGAACACAGGTCTTGAGTCAAGACTCCGCCACTAGGAGTTGTGCTTTCAAATTGCGAGCCGAAAATATTATGCTGAGAGAACCCTAGAAAACGTGTTTTCGAAGGGGACTTAGCTTTTTTATAAACATGTTCTAATACTTAATTTTGGTTTTTCCTGTTTGATTGTCAAACAATTTTGGTAGCACAATGAAATAATTCTGCATACGTGAGTTCTGTGATAGACCGACCTGACCTGCCCAAAAACCGCAAAACCCTTGATTAAAATGGGAATTGCTTTAGTCCACTTTCAAAGTAAACGCCTCATATATGCAAATACTTGGAGACGGCGAATTTTAACTTAACCAGTAATAATTTTGCAAAATAACCATGGTATGTTGCGTTGGCCACAAAGTTGAATAAATGAGCTCCTTTTAATGCACTCTCAGAAAAGATGGCACACCGTTGTTTTGCCAATTATGGCCTACTGTGTGACCTACAGTTTGTGCAAAACCACATCCAAGGTTTTCTCTTTCTCCGTAAAGCGTTTTAAATTCAGTAAAACGACTGTTACTGCCGTCCCACTAATCGAGGCAATACCTCTCTCGAACATCACACTTTTAGTTAACGTTTTACCAACAATTCCGTATAACTCATGCTGATCATATTTTGGTTCTTCAAAGGACTCGATATCCAAAGCATTACTTAACTTATTAGCCATTTGCTTGAGTAAGCAAACTGTTCGTTGTAGTTATTTTGTTGAGCCAGGGAGTTAAAATTTCGGACAATTGTCTGGCTAAATCAGTGCATGTTTCATCGTCAACTGCATAGTGATCCTGTTACAAACACCGGAAGTTTTCAATGTAAATCAGCACCACCCAAATCTTTCAGCTGTACCTTTTTCCACCAGTAGCTGCTTGCACTAAAGTGGTCCCGCTAAGAATAAGTACCTTTGTCCTTTTAACTATATGCTTTCAATCGGCCATTGCGGGTACATATGCGCCTCCAGCTGTACAACTGCCCATGCACCACTGGCAATTTGGGGATTCCTAGTGCGGACATAATTCGCTTGACTTCTAAAAAATACGTCCTAAAATGTAATTTGTCCTGGGAAATACTTCCGCTTGTTCCGTGGCAGGTTGGCACCACCTGAATCTACCAAGTATATACAGGTGTATACGATTTTCCTGAGCATTTCCTGGGCGTAAAATGTTTCTTTACAGTAAGTGGAGAGTAGGAACCCCCTTTAACTGTAAGCGTCGTTTGCCTACGACACCACATTCAGTCTCCTGCAATCGAAAGATTTTAATTTCGAATGATAATAGTATTTTAAGTCTAGCTTACCACATACCTCTGCCTATACCGGTACAATTCCACCATAATTTTTTACTACATCTTTGTCGTACAAATCATAACCAGCTATATGCCTTAATTCAAGAAAAGGATGATCCTTTGTCCAGCAACAAATTAATACGCTCTCTGGCTATAACTTTCCCCCGCGAGTGTGTCGCTCAATAGCTTCGGCCACCACCCGGTCAGTACTTTCCTTTAGTGATACATCGGAGTTCGATTTACTAAATTTTTGTTCATTTCAAATTACATTTTCCTAACAAATTAATTGCTGTTTACCTTCATAATAACTTTACAGTCGTTATCAAAACCTTGTACTCATTCGCGCTCTTATCAATTGAAGATAGGCAAAACATCCGATCAACCAATGTGCAATATTTGACAGTGCCAACGATAGGAAATAGTATGGCTTTTTTGGAATTTTATAAGGAAAAGACCACAACTTTAACTATTATTATTGAAACGGCAAAAGAAGAAAAAAATTAATAAACAAGAAAAAATATGCGATTGGTTACATCACCTGGGAATAGCACTGATAATGTTTTGGGTCCGTTTCGGTTCTGAACTTGTTCATTGACCGAGGGTCCTCTCCGACTGAACAATTGAACTGATCATCGATTTTTCGGTTCTATTTGTTCTTTTGGTTCATTTGTTCCTTTAGTTCGTTTATCTATTTCTCACTGCTCTTCGCGAACATTGTCACCGTATAATGCCTCTAAAGTGTGTAAATGTATAATTTATCTAGTGCGTTAAATCGATCTGTCAATTTTGTATGAAAAATCATTTACGACACATTGGTATAAATTTACGCGCATATTGCTTGGTTGTAAACGCGGTAAACTCAAGGAATGCAACCCTGCAGACATTACAGCAGGCATTTTCATCAGAATCTCACACATAAGCACGTAAAGACGTTTTCGTTTTGGGTTTTGTCACTTAATCTTGGCATTTTTAATTTGTATAACTATAACAGTCAAACAAAATTTTGTGTTCGGCAATAATACAGCTGATATAAACATCAAGTTTGTCAAACGTATTACTAGGTGCGTTCATATAACCGCGTGTGTAAATTGATATAATTTTACCACCGCTTCTAAAGTTTATAATGCTTTCATAGTTCCCCTCTTTGTAAATTCATACATACATACGCAGAAATTCTGAGCAACGAATGTCGAGATGCCAATTACACTATTAGTGGATAGCATCTTCGATGTACAGCAGTATAGGAAGGCGGTCGGCCTGATGTGTTGGTGCACAGTGGCTAGTCATTGTCGGCGGGCTGTTTCCTTGCCAAGCCTTACTGTTCCTCCTGCGCCATAAGCAGAAAAAAGTCCTATCATGCCTATCAAAACGAAGCTGTCAAAATCAAAACCCTGACAAAGCGCAGATACCACTCATAAACTCTTATTCAATACAAAATAAACAACATCCGCCGAACCGGATCCCACGGACGAGAACCGTTACAACATTCAAAATTTAAACTTCAAAAAAAATTTCAAACGCAAAAAACAATTCCCGAACCGGACACGGCCGGTTTCCTAAGCTGAAATTCAAACAACAAAAAACGCTGAAAAATTAAAATGCAAAAAGGAAAGAGGCCGAATATAAAGAGGGGCGCCGCGGTGTTTTTTGCGGGAATCGCCCGGTGCTCTTTGTCCCAACCCTGAAAAATCCATGGCCATCGACTCACCCTATTTTTCGGTGGCCCCTACCCTCTTTTACCCTATGCCTTCTAAATCATTGGGCGACGCCAGCATTCCCATATTATTAACAACTTTATTCAAAATTCATTATTACTACTAACATAGGCTTTCTCCTTTTTTTCTCTTACTGTCTTACTACAAGGGTTTGAATATATTTAAGCTTATAAAATTAATTTTTTTTTTTTTTTTTAACTTTATAGCATCAAAAAGGCTTATATATGGTAATAAAATAAAAATATACTATATATGTAATAGAAAAAAATCTTTTTTGTTTTTTTAAAAAATTATTCAGAAATTTGGATAAATGCCCTTTTTCCTCCCTTTTTTGTTTTACAATCTATCTTAGGGCTGTACAGTTTGGATACAAACTTCTGATTTGGGATCCCCCTTACAAATATTAATAGTTGTTGTATTAAACTTACTTGTGAGTTTAACTGAACACCATTTCGGTATTACCACCATAGTAAAATAATGACAGTACGATGTACTATGCCTAAGAAATTTATAGTTGTATAAACGGCACCTAGGACGAAACTTGGGGTAAATCCTACCCCTCACCTCAAAAATATTGTTTCACAAGCTCAAGTAAAACGTAAGCTTTTAGATTCATTGGAAAAATTAACCGAAGTCATTCACCTGTTCAGGTAAAACATGAACCCTTTAACTTATAGTACAATTAATGAAATTGTTTTTACTTGGTCAGTGAAAACGTTAACTAATTGTACATGTAACAGTCCAGGGTTGGTATTATTTCGGGTTTAGTTCTACTCAGTCACCAAAAAATGTTATACCAGCAGAAAGTTTTTGTTTTGTAACGCAAGCTTACCCCGCATTAACCTACTTGTTATTTGCGTCTCTCAATATAGAGTTAATGCATTTTAACTGATAATGGCAACTGAACTGAATTAACCCATAAACTTTATTCCTTACAACCGAAACAATAGCATCACTTTTGGCTCACTCCCAAAATCAATATTCTGCGCACGATGGCAATCAATTAAAAAAAAATGTAAAGTAAAAATTCTACCACAACGCAAAGCAAATTTTGTAATACCTGAAACACTTTTTTTTTTTGTTTCACAGGCAGTATAAATTGCACACCTATGACCATTAAAATATGCTTTGTTTTTTGTTGGGTATTTTTTTTTTTGTATGCAACAAGTTTGAACGTACAACAGAATTGCTCTTTTTTTTTAACTTTCATTTCCTCCGGTCATTGTGCAGATTGCATTCGATTCACATTTTGCTTTTGATTCTACAATAGGTGATAGCCCTAAATTGGTATGGTGTATATTAACATTACATAGTTGTTGGCGAGTCAAAAATATAATCTTACAAGATAGGGTTTAAGGCTACAAATACATAACTTTAGTTCAGTAGTGGGAACGAACTCACAACCGCTTTAAAAAAACCGCTGATGTGTCGTTATCCGCAATTGGAATGGCCCGCAGGCCTATACTTGCTGCCCTGTGAACGTTGTTGTTGTTTGTTGTTGTGTAGCGGTAAGGTTGCTCCCCTGGGCTTTGGGGAGTTTTACGAATGTGATGGTCCTTTGCCGGATAAGATCCGTACGCTCGGTACACAGCACCATTAGGTGCTCAGCCGACCATCTCGGGAACGATGTATGTGGCCACATTAAACTCCTTCAGGCCATTCCCTTCTCCCCCCTCCCACCACCAAGTGCCATGAGGAGGGGCTTGTGGTCGCCAGAGCCTCGTCTGTTAGTGAAACAGGATTCGCCGCGGTAGGTGAGGTTGACAATTGTGTTCGGAGAGCCTATATATTGCGCTGGCTAACCTGAGGGTTGCGTTACACAACCCTGATCGGTATTTTAGTCGCTCTCCTACGACCGGCATATGACCTACCGCGGGGTATATTTCTGACCCTAACCGCTGGGAGAAACTGTTCTAATCCCTGTGAACGTCATTGTAGCTGGTTTATTGTAGCCCGTCTGTCTTAGCTTATACGGGTTTGTGCTAGTATTGTTATTGCCGTGATGGAAGCAGCCAATAAGGTGCTCTAGCATTATTAATTGCCGTAATGAACGCAGCTAATAAGAATGCGGCTATATTTTTTGGGTCGGTGGTACCGCCTGTTGTTGGTGTTACCATTAGTGGCCAGCAAGCCTATGGTACGTGGCCCCCGCTACGTGCATGTGCAACCTGGTGTGTGGCGCGGGTACGTCTGATGGTTGTGTGCGCTCGGGGTTGCTCTTAGGAAAGGAGATGGGGGATGTACTAACCGATGGTGATGCCCGTGGTAATAGTAGGCCGACCGTTTTGGTGGCGGTTGGCGCTGTGGTCCGAGGTTACCATGAACCAGGTGGCGTAACGCTTCGTGCTGGCCTTTACGCCCGGGTGTAGTGTCCCTCACTAGGTTAAGATTTATTACCACCCCACATTTTTTACATTTTGCTGGCTGCATACAATTGCCATTGAACATGCCTAATGGTTGTTAGGTTAAATTGCAAATCTATTCTGTCGTTGTTTCATTGATGGGAAAATGGTTCAGTTGCTAAGTTCCAATAATTCATTATAAACACACTAGGTAAATACGTTTTTAAACCACCATCATCATTTTTGGTGTCGGATTTCTGGCCGGAAACTCGGCGATTTTTCTCTGATTTTTATTTCTTACCAAATTTTTTTTAATCTTTCTTTCTTCTTCCGGTGTATCGCAGCCCGGAACTCCTGGCAAATTGTTCGCTAGGGTTCGGCCGTTCGTGTTTTTTTCCTTGCTTTCGCTCGAGACTTTTTTGTGGTATCGCCACTTTCGCCACTTCACTGGTGTTCGCGCGAATGACGCTCCTAAGTGGATCGTAGCCGTAGACCGTAAACCATCAGACCGTAACAACACTTAAAGATATGTGTGTGGCACTGCTAAAACAATATATGTAATGGACTAATTATGAAAAAACATCTTTTTGTAAGAAACTATTACATTTATTAAACTTGAAAAGATTCATATTTACAATTTGTGTCTGTACTCTTTTCAATTTTCTGGATCTTACGAAATTTTGTAACTTTGTTTGAACGTTATTAAACATATATAATATATTATATTAAGTTTTTATTACATAATAACATTTAAATATTTAATCAATTGCGCATACCACACAAACCCTCATCTATACTTGTTGGCTTTTTTTGTTTCGCGGGTGGCGTGAACAAATTTGCTTGAAACAAAAAAGAACAGATACACAAAAGAACAACTTGCTCGTTCATCAAAAAAGAACTAAGAATCGAATCTCTGAAATGAACAAAAAAGCGCAACTCTAATGTGAACAGCAGGTTTTCAACTATATGGTTGGCTCATCTGTACAGCAACAATTATGTCTGTTTCAAATTGTCAAAATCTGTGTATTGCTATTACCCTGCAAAAACCTCCACGTCAGTTTACCAGTCATTTTAACGGTCATTGTGACT
>JARSSU010021440.1:0-23104 GCA_029619165.1 Eurosta solidaginis
AAAGGACAGCCGTTGCATGTCGATCTTCCATTGAAAATGGAAATAAACGTCCATAAGGTAACTGCTTGCCGAAAAGATGTGCGAAATGCCTACAAAAACAATGTCCTTGCATTTTGGACTTGCTGTAATACTTTCACTATAACTTGGCTGATATTGGCGAAGGGGCGGAGTGCAAAAAACTGAATTCAAAGAATAAAAATCGGAATAAGTAGAAGCGCAAAAGATATAAAAGATTTGAATAAATTGAATGGGCGATAATAGAAAACTGCAATTGTAACAATTGTTGGAAGTGATTTTAGAATAAGTGAAATTAAAACAAGCAAGAATGGGACTGTCTTCGGCTGTGCCGAAGACTTCATACCTTTCATGAATGGGGCTGAACAATAATCTTATCCCGTTCGTAATCTCCGAATAATCGGATGTATAAGATAAGAAATATATAGTGAACAGATCTACATACCTTAACGATTTTTAAGATAAATATAAAATAAACAAGTAAGGAAGTTAAGTTCGGTGTAACCGAACATTACATACTCAGTTGAGAGCTATGGTGACAACATAAGTGGAAAATAACCATGTAGGAAAATGAACCGAGGGAAACCCTGGAATGTGTTTGTATGACATGTGTATCAAATGAAAGGCATTAAAGAGTATTTTATGAGGGAGTGTGGCCATAGTTCTATAGGTGGACGCCATTTAGGGATATAGCCATAAAGGTGGATCAGGGTTGACTCTAGAATGCGTTTGTACGATATGGGTATCAAATGAAAGGTATTAATGAGTATTTTAAAAGGGCGTGACCTAAGTTCTATAGATGGACGCCTTTTCGAGATATCGCCGTAAGATGGACCAGGGGTGACTCTAGAATGCTGTTTGTACAATATGGCATCAAACGAAAGGTGTTAATGAGTATTTTAAAAGGGAGTGGGCCTTAGTTCTATAGGTGGACGCCGTTTCGAGATATCGTCCATAAAGGTGGGACCAGGGGTGACTCTAGAATGTGTTTGTACGATATGGGTATCAAACGAAAGGTGTTAATGAGTATTTTAAAAGGGAGAATGCCTTAGTTCCATAGGTGGACGCCGTTTCGAGATATCGCCATAAAAGGTGGACCAGGGGTGACTCTAGAATTGTTTGTACAATATGGGTATCAAAAGAAGGTGTTAATGAGTATTTTAAGAGGGAGTGGGCTTAGTCTATAGGTGGACGCCGTTTCGGATATCGCCATAAAGGTGGACCAGGGGTGACTCTAGAATTGTTTGTACGATATGGGTATCAAATGAAAGGTGTTAATGAGTATTTTAAAAGGGAGTGGGGCTTAGTTCTATAGGTGGACGCCTTTTCGAGATATCGCCATAAAGGTGGACCAGGGTGACTCTAGAATGTGTTTGTACGATATGGGATATCAAATGAAAGGTGTAATGAGTATTTTAAAAGGAGTAATCCTTAGTGTCCATAGGTGGACGCCGTTTCGAGATATCGCCATAAAGGTGGACCAGGGGTGACTCTAGAATTTGTTTGTACGATATGGGTATCAAAGAAAGGTGTTAATGAGTATTTTAAAAGGGTGTGGGGCTTAGTTCTATAGGTGGACACCTTTCGAGAATATCGCCACAAAGGTGGACCAGGGGTGACTCTAGAATGTGTTTGTACGATATGGGTATCAAATTAAAGGTATTAATGAGGGTTTTTAAAAGGGAGTGGTGGTTGTTCTATAGGTGGTCGCATTTTCGAGATATCGCCATAAAGGTGGACCAGGGGTGACCTAGAATTGTTTGTACAATATGGGCATCAAAAGAAAGGTGATAATGAGTATTTTAAAAGGGAGTGTTCCTTAGTTCCATAGGTGGACGCCGTTTCGAGATATCGCCATAAAGGTGGAGCAGGGGTGACCCCTAGAATTTGTTTGTACGATATGGGTATCAAAAGAAAGGTGTTAATGAGTATTTTAAAGGGTGTGGGCTTAGTTCTATAGGTGGACGCCTTTTCGAGATATCGCCATAAAGGTGGACCAGGGGTGACTCTAGAATGAGTTTGTACGATATGGGTATCAAATTAAAGGTATTAATGAGAGTTTTAAAAGGGAGTGGTGGTAGTTTGTATATGTGAAGGCGTTTTCCAGATATCGACCAAAATGTGGACTAGGGTGACCAGAACATTATCGTGTTGGATACCGCTAATTTATTTATATATGTAATACCTGCCAAGATTTTAAGGGTGTTTTATTTCGCCCTGCAGAACTTTTTCATTTTCTTCTACTTAATATGGTAGGTGTCACAACCATTTTATAAAGTTTTTTCTAAAGTTATATTTCGCGTCAATAAAACAATCCAATTACCTTACCATGTTTCATCCCTTTTTTCGTATTTGGTATAGAATTATGGCATTTTTTCATTTTCGCAATTTTCGATATCGAAAAAGTGGGCGTGGTCATAGTCGGATTTCGTTCATTTTTTCATACCAAGGTAAAGTGGGTTCAGATAAGTACGTGAACTGAGTTTAGTAAAGATATATCGATTTTTGCTCAAGTTATCGTGTTAACGGCCATGCGGAAGGACAGACGGACGACTGTGTATAAAAACTGGGCGTGGCATCAACCGATTTCGCCCATTTTCACAGAAAACAGTTAACGCCATAAAATCTATGCCCCTACCAAATTTCAAAAGGAGTGGTTAATTTTTGTTCGACTTATGGCATTAAAAGTATCCTAGACAAATTAAATGAAAAAGGGCGGAGCCACGCCCATTTTGAAATTTTCTTTTATTTTTGTATTTTGTTGCACCATATCATTACTGGAGTTGAATGTTGACATAATTTACTTATATACTGTAAAGATATTAAATTTTTTGTTAAAATTTTACTTTAAAAAAATTTTTTTTTAAAAGTGGGCGTGGTCCTTCTCCGATTTTGCTAATTTTTATTAAGCGTACATACAGTAATAGGAGTAACGTTCCTGCCAAATTTCATCATGATATCTTCAACGACTGCCAAATTACAGCTTGCAAAATTTTAAATTACCTTCTTTTAAAAAGTGGGCGGTGCCACGCCCATTGTCCAAAATTTTACTAATTTTCTATTCTGCGTCATAAGTTCAACTCATCTACCAAGTTTCGTCGCTTTATCTGTCTTTTGTAATGAATTATCGCACTTTTTCGGTTTTTCGAAATTTTCGATATCGAAAAAAGTGGGCGTGGGTTATAGTCCGATATCGTTCATTTTAAATAGCGATCTGAGATGAGTGCTCAGGAACCTACATACCAAATTTCATCAAGATACCTCAAAATTTACTCAAGTTATCGTGTTAACGGACGGACGGACGGACGGACGGACATGGCTCAATCAATTTTTTTTCGATCCTGATTATTTTGATATATGGAAGTCTATATCTATCTCGATTCCTTTATATATGTACAACCAACCGTTATCCAATCAAACTTAATATACTCTGTGAGCTCTGCTCAACTGAGTATAAAAATAGGTAGGTAATCTGTGGTGAGGATGCAAAGCTTCACGTTTTTGTGGTCTGCATGTAAAAACTATGACTACAGAATCACGTATTTCAAAAATATATGACGTAAACGTAACTATTTGCAAAAATTAGAGCTTTATGATCGGGTATATAATATATATACCACCGATCTCTATGATTTTTTCAGACAACATATATGCTATATACGTAAGCATTTGGTGAAATTTGAAGCTTCTAGCTGTTAAAATGGGGATGAAATTGCGCAAAGTTCTTATCTGAACATCGGTTGTATGGGATATATACTATGTATACCACCATCTCTCATGATTTTTTCAGACAACAATATATGCTATATACGTAAGCATATTCGGTGAAATTTGAAGCTTCTAGCTGTTAAAATGGGGCTAGAAATTGCGAAAAATATATATATATAACAATACTATATATACCATATATATACTATATATACACCGATCTCTATGATTTTTTCAGACAACAATATATGCTATATACGTAAGCAATCGGTGAAATTTGAAGCTTATAGCTGTTAAAATGGGGTAGAAATTGCGAAAAGTTTCTTATCTGAACAATCGGTTGTATGAGATATATACTATATATACAACCGATCTCTATGATTTTTTCAGACAACAATATATGCTATATACGTAAGCAATCGGTGAAATTTGAAGCTTCAGCTGTTAAAATGGGGTAGAAATTGCGAAAAGTTTCTTATCTGAACAATCGGTTGTATGAGATATATACTATATATACAACCGATCTCTATGATTTTTTCAGACAACAATATATGCTATATACGTAAGTAATCGGTAAATTTGAAGCTTATAGCTGTTAAAATGGGGTAGAAATTGCGAAAGTTTCTCTATCTGATACATATCGCGAAAAAATATGATATACTTATGTATAGTATACTGTATATATACCATCAATATATACTATATACACCGATCTCTATGATTTTTTCGAACAACAATATATGCTATATACGTAAGCAATCGGTGAAATTTGAAGCTTATAGCTGTTAAAATGGGGTAGAAATTGCGAAAAGTTTCTTATCTGAACAATCGGTTGTATGAGATATATACTATATATACAACCGATCTCTATGATTTTTTCAGACAACAATATATGCTATATACGTAAGCAATCGGTAAAATTTGAAGCTTATAGCTGTTAAAATGGGGTAGAAATTGCGAAAAGTTTCTTATCTGAACAATCGGTTGTATGAGATATATACTATATATACAACCGATCTCTATGATTTTTTCAGACAACAATATATGCTATATACGTAAATATTCGGTGAAATTTGAAGCTTCTAGCTGTTAAAATGGGGCTAAAATTTGCGAAAATATATATATATACTATATAATATACTATATATACCACCATATATATACTATATATACCACCGATCTTTATGATTTTTTCAGACAACAATATATGCTATATACGTAAGCATTCGTTGAAATTTGAAGCCTCTAGCTCTTAAAATAGGGCAGTAATTACGAAAAGTTCCTTATCTGAACAATCGGTTGTGGGGGATATATACTATATATACGACCGATCTCATCAATTTTTTCAGGCAACAATATGTGGAATATACGAAAGTATATGGTGAAGTTTGAAGCTTCAATCTGTTAAATTGGGTAAGATATTACAAAAATCCTCTTTTTCTGAAAAATCGGTTGTATGGAGGATATATGCTATAGTGGTCCGATCCGGTCGGTTCCGACAAATGTCTAATCGGACACCCAAATACACCCGCTCACCAAATTTTATCAAGATATCTCAAAAATTGAGGGACTAGTTTGCATACAAACAGACAGACGGACAGACGGACAGAGGGACATACGGACAGACGGACAGACGGACATGGCTAAATCAACTCAGTTCTTCAACCTGATTATTTCGTTATACTTAATGGTGGGTCTATCTATCTTCCTTTAAGGACTTACAATTTTCGGTTTCGTGACGAAATTAATATACCATTTCACTTTCATGAAAGGTATAAATATGCAAAAGATTAAAATTTATATAAAAAGGATGAAGGATGAATGGTTGGCTAACCATTGTTGATATTATGTAGAGGTAAAATGAAAGTTATTTTGATAATTATTTTTTGTCAATACATGTTTCGAAAATAATTTCAAAGTAGTCTCAAAGTATGAAACGGAACTATCCGTAGAAAATTCCAAACATATCCCAAAGAAGTCTCGAAAAGATGAAAAACCCATCCCGAATTGATTCGGGGATAGACGCAAAAGTTTACCGAAATAGTTCCAATTCAATACCGAAAATAATTTTGAAATTATTCCGATATTGCTCCGAAGAAGTCCCAAATGGATCGCAAAAACAATACCGAAACAGCATCGCAAATATCTTGAATAGATCCCCATTTCATCCAAAAACAATTACGATACCAATTCAATACTATCGTGAAAAAGCATTGACATTATTCTGAAATATTAAGTAATAAAAAAAGTCCCGAAATGATCCAAAAGTTGTTCCAAAATGATCCCGAATGGTTCCCAATGTCCCGAAAATAGTCCCAGGATGATATACAAATTGTTACAAAATCTTTTCCGAAATTTCACTTAAAAATGCCGCAACTGTTCCGAAATAGTCTAAAACCAACGCCGAAATAGTCATGCAACTATCCAAATCTAGCCCGAAATTATCCCAAATTTTTCCTGACACGATTCCGATAACAATCTTATAAGATACTGAAAAATAACTAACGCCATTCTAAAATAGTACTAACATAAACCCGAACACAAGAAAGGATACAAACATAGTCTCAAAATGATCCGGAATAGTTCCGACGTAATTTCGAAATAAAGAACTATAAGCGATTCGTCCGACTAGGGGAGCGAAAGTAGTGGAGAGTGATGGAACGGCAAGTAAATCCAAACGGAGCAGAGGGAGTTATCTTGCAGTACCGTGCAGCACTAAGAATTTTCCGTAGCTTGGGAGCAGTGGTCGACCCAACAGACCTGGTGAGTGAGCGCCTTAAATGGGCTCGTGAGGCGGTAGAAGTAGGTCGCAGGGAGTTCAAGAGTTTTGCTGCGAGAGACCCTCGGTACTGCAACCGGTACGAGGAATAAGAAGCTTCAAGCGAGATAATGAATAAGCAACGTTCGGATGAAGGCGACAATCCTGCTTTTAAGAGGAAAGAGGGACCAAAGCGCTGGGTCCCAAGGCAGCTAGCCGCATAGACAAAACAACTGAGTCTAAGGTGTATGACAGATGGACCCCAATAGCGAAGTAGCAACATCCTCAAAATCTGCAAGTCAGGGAGGGGGCGTGAAAAGTGGAGATGGTGCCAACGAAGGATGTGGAAGTAGGAGATAGGGCAAAGGGGGGTAACACTAATACTCCGGTTTTCTCGAGACTGCCAAAGGGAGGTAAAACTAAGACTCCGGCTGTTCCGGAGATGATGAATGATGTAGCAAAGCAGTCACTGAGTGTGGTGCTCGTTGATCGTTGCAATCTTTACGGAAAAAAGACTAATGAAAGGTGGAGTAAGGAAGCTCATCAGCTAAATGCTCAAGACGAAACGGGAAGAACCAAGTAAGCCCCTTTATGCCTCGGTAAGAAAAGACCAGAAGATAATAAGCGGGCGAAGCGGCTTAAGAACGCCCTGTGTAAAAACTTTAAGCTCCGATAGAGCGTTGATATAAATTCTTAAAAAGGGCGTTTTTGAAATACATCCTCATGGAGGACGTTTTCGAACTCGCAGCCGATATGCGGTGATATTCCAGGCAGCAGACAACATAGTAAACTAAAATCAGACTTATTTAGAGCACTCAAACCAAATAATAACTTTTAACTGTTAACCTGTCCGAAATATCTGCACCAAAGAACAAATTAATCTACTTATATTGTGTGTGAAAATGTAATGATCATCTCCTATTTTTACTTTCCTTTCAGGTAGTGATTTCAAAATTCGAAATGCCCTGCAGAAATCCTCTTAATATTGACTTTAGCAATATTTTTTTTTCTAATAAAAAATGTCTACAAATCATACGGTAATATGTATACCACGATTGCCACTTTTGGTTCATTTGGACCAAAAATGGTCCTTTCCAACCCCATTTGTTCCGCTGGTCCCTTTTTCTCAATTTTGGTCCTTTTTAGGCTGTAAGCAAGATTGTTTGTTTTCACTGAGGAAAAAATGTTCAACACTGCCCACAATATTTTCCACATCTTCATTAGGTAGGTAGGTGAAATGGCTCTAGCTAGAGCCGGGCATTTACACATAAAGTATTCTACTGTCTCCCTGGCATTTTGATCTTTGCAGCTTCTGCAGTAGTCGTTATACGGAATGCCCATCTTTTCCCCATGGTACCTCGCCCAATGACCGCGCAGACTGCTATCAGTTTGCGTGTGTTAGCCCTGGATTTGTTCAGAAGACTTCTCGTCCTCTTTCCATCACAGTTTGGCCAAATGGATTTTGATATTGCACAGATGATAATGTTATTCCACTTTGTTTGTACTTTCTTCAAGTAGAAGCTTTGGATATTCCCCTTGGCTACTGGAAAGGTATGCCTACTTCGACACTGGTTATTTCCTCGTTCATATCCGATGATCTCCTGCGTGCTAGCTCGTCGGCCTTCTCGTTACCCTCTATCCCCCTATGACCCGGGACCCAGATAACGCGTAGTTCTAGATTGGTGGATAACTGGGATATGAGTCGCTTACAAGCCCACGATAATTTTGAGTTAATGTGTGGCGAGGAAAGCGCTTTTATCGCTGCTTGGCTACCCGGCAGGATGCAAACTTTACCAGCTACATTCAAGCCCTCCAGTGATTTGCAGGCTTGCCAAATCGCGAGGATTTGCTGCTTGAAACACGCTGCAGTGCGATGGAAGTCTGAATGATGCAGACAAATCTAGGGACTCATAGAAGACTCCGGCTCCCACTCCCGATTCCATCTTGGAGCCGTCAGTGTAGATTTCGATGTCGTCGACCCTTATGCCCGGGGTTTCTCTTATACTCGTTCCTGCTTGGAATGGCGGTATTACAACCGTACTCAAATTTCAGTTTGCGAGCGTAGTAATCTGTCTCGGTACTACACGTACCATCCGAAAATTTCTTTGGGATACTATTATGCCCTTGCTGAGTATCCTTCCAACACCCAGACTCCCTGAGTCTCAGTGCGGTTTTGGACGATGTACAAAGTAAATGCAAGATCGGAACCAGGTGCAAAATGGGGTCTAAAGCCGCTGTGGGGCAAGTGCGTCCGGCCCCTTTGGCACCAACACACGCAATGCGCTGGACTTTTTGCAGGCTGGTGAGACTGTAGCTCTTACTTAGAGCTTCCCATCAGACTATGGAACCATAGGTAAGCACCGGTCGCACCACCGCCTCGTATATCCAAAGTACCACGCTTGGCTTGAGTCTCCATTTCTTACCAAACATTCACCCTTCTCTGCATATCGATCTTGTCATGGTCAACCAAGAAGTCCACTCCCAATATGACTTCTTCAAAGATCTTCGCCACATCGAATTTGTGTAGAACCGTGACCTTTCCAATCAAGACTTCACATATCACTTCTACCTGAACTTGGTTATACTCGCCAGTGACCGTACGCAACCTTGCTCCTGGTAACGGTTTTACTCTCCTGTTGACCAAGTCAGATCGGATCAAGGAATGAGATGCGCCTGTATCTACCGTCAGTACACGTTCTTTGCCATCCACATTCCCTCTGACGGTAAGACTGCTCGATTTTCTACCAATTTGCGACACAGATATCACAGGACATTCAATAGCTGGATCTAGCTCTCGATCTCTACCTCTTACTCGCTCTTGCTCATCTCCTCCAGCTTTGCGTTTACGGCCACTCACATTGTTGGAACTATTAGGACCAAGATCGCAATGACGTGCAATGTGACCGGGCTTCCCGCATTTGAAACATTTGATAACTTTTTCACTCCGCTTTTGCGATCCTTTCAGCGCCTCCAATATTGCGTCTACCCACTCTGGCCTTTCTATTTCCACACGGCGTGCTTTGAAAACTGGCTTACACAGAAGCGACGCTGTTTCATGAATCAGAGCTTGTGACACCGTTTCTGCGAATGTTCGCTTTGGGTTTGCATATGTAGCTCGCTTTGTTTCGACGTCCCGTATGCCATTTATAAAGCTCTGAATCTTTACCCTTTCAGTGTATTCCACGGGTGCGTCCGCATTCGCTAAATGTGCTATCCTTTCAATATCCGACGCAAACACTTGCAATGTTTCACCAGGCCTCTGGAAGCGGTTCATCAACTCCATTTGGTATATCTGTCTCCTATGCTCAGTTCCGTATCGTCTCTCTAAGCAGCCATCAATGCTTCATAACTGTTCCGTTCGTACTCTGGAATCGTCTGTAAGATTTCGGCAGCTGGTCCTTTCAATGCTACGAAGAGTGCAGCAACTTTATCTTCAGCATTCCAGTTGTTCACTGTTGCGGTCTACTCAAATTGTAGCTTAAAGACCTGGAAAGGAACAAAACCGTCAAAGGGTGACACCATCCTTGGATTACTCGATGAAACTGTTGGGCGATTTAATTGCAACTCCTGAATACGACCTCTCAAAGCTTCTATCTCAGCATCAATTTTGTCCTCGAGCTGCACAATTTTTGTATCCTGTGCTTCCAGCTTTGATGTTACCCTTGCTTCCTGTGCTTCCAACTGCGAAGACATTTGCGCCACCTGCAATGATAAGCGCTCCTCTTGTGCTTCCATCTTAGATGTTATACGTGTCTCTTGCGACTCCAGTTGGGATGCCATATATGTCTTCTGCTCTTCGAGCTGTGTAGAAATTTGTGTTTCCTGTGCTTCAATCTTCGATGTTATGCGTGTCTCCTGCGATTCCAATTGTGATGTCACTTGCGACGCCATTTCTGAAATGCGTACCTCCTGTGATTCTAGTTGGGATGATATTTGCGACGACATTGATGTTACTGTCGATGTTTGAGCAGCTATTGCAGCCAATATCATGTTCAAGTCTGTGCTCGTAACTGTCTGCGATGTTTCATTTTGCTCTTCAATTTTTGTTGTTGTCTCGTCCCCATCAGGATAAAAGACATACTCGTCCACATCAATTCCTTTTGCTTCTATTGCCTCTCGTAGCCGTGCCTGAAGTTCGAGTTTAACGCCGCTTGTATTCAATCCACGGCTCTCCAACTCCTTCTTCAGTTGCTGGATCTTCAATTCACTGAACTTTGCCATGTCCTTGTTGTCCTCCGGAATTTATTCAACAATTCCTCTTCTGACACCAATTGTAACGAATTTACTTGCAATTTCCCTTATTTGCAATCTTCTGCTGAGTTCGAATCACTAAACTGTTGAAAAAATAACTCCAATTTGTAATAATGCAAAATGGCCTTTATTAAAGTACTTCACAATAACACTCAAACTGTGCAACGAATAGCTTGCTTAATAACCAAACTGATTGATAGCTCAAATGAAACTCTACTATTCAAAATAATACTGCTCTTGCTCGCTAGATAGCGTCTTAGTCGAAACTGCTTGACAACTCAAATCAAACTGAATTCCAGCGCCTCTACACTTGTTGCCTTATATACTGTCTGATTTCAACGTTCGCATCTTCTAGGCGCTTCCAGAATCTACTAGTTGCCATTAGCTCTCAAACTTCTCAGCTGTAACTACAATTGCACAATTTTATAGCTTTTCTCATTGCATACTTTCAGGAGTATCTCAGATATATGCATGTGTTTGTGCATTGACTCTCCGCTGCTCGTATACGTACATGGTACATATGTGTAGACGCAATTATTGTTTCGTTTATGTAGATACATGATGATTGAATTATTGATGTGAATTCGCGTCACTGCTTAGCATCGGCTTAGAGATAGCAGCACCCCTTAGTTTTGCTAATAACAATACCGTTGTTAATAATAAATAATAAACGAACCTAGTCAAATGGAAATTCGACCATTACTACACAGTTCAAAATTTAAGACTTTTCAATAGTAAATCTGAGGAGTCTGGCTAGATTCAATTAATGTGAGTTTTGAAATGTACATTTTTCTCTAACACAAATTACATGGAAATAATGTACATTTCAAAACCCGCACTTACTGAATCTAGGCTATAGATGGGAAAATTGAAGTGTGAGGGTGCACTTGTAAACGGAAGAGTAAAGAAATAAATTTAAAAAAAGTGAATTTGCGCCAGAGGATGCGATAAACTTGCCATAATTTTTTTGGCAACGCCACCTTTGCGAAAATTATGGTGAGCATAAAATTTATTATATGTGGTAACAGAGAATTCACACATAACCAAGGGAATACACAATTTCTTAAATGTTTGCACACAACAGAACCGTAAAGAACCGTTATTTAAAAAATGTTTAAGATATTTAAATAATTGTCACACCAAAAATTGGGATCTAGCAGCTCCACCCTATCTTTATATGTAAATTTTCTGGTAAATTACCTCTATAGGATGACCTATTTTTATAGTAACCAAATGTAATTTACACATGCGACCATGTACCGAATTAACATCATTTGGGGAACTTGGTCGCAAGACTTACCGAATTAACATCATTTTCATTTGGTATCGCAAGACGTACCGAATTAACATTATTTGGGCAACTAGGCGCTATTGCCCGGTCTAATGTGGTCGCGCGCATAATAGATACCTAATAAGGGTAGACATTTTTATTTTACCTGGGTTGAAATGTACCTATTCACTTGGCGAAAGCCAGCGTTGTTAGCACAATTCTTCGAGCTGTACATGAGGCTGACTGGCAGCTTCTACATGAACATTAGGGTGCAGTATGAAGGCATCCTTAGAACGTCCTGATTTTGTTGAGATAGGTAGGAACTTGGAAAAAGAGTATATCATCTGAAAAACTTAATAAAATGCTTCTTGCTTGATTACACCTTTCAACCCATGATTCAGTCACAAGAGGTTTGCTCGGCTGACAAATTTTTGTAGCGTAAATAGAACCAAGCCGTCATCCAGTACTAGGGAAAGTTAACCGTTTACATTGGCTCCCAATAAATAAAAAACCATCAAAATTCAGGAACCCTGTCAAAAGCTATACGAAGATTTCTTCATACTGTGACGAATATTAGCAACACTAAGGGATACTATCATCTCTAAGCTGATACTAAGCAGTCACTTGTATTTACACACACAAATCAATAATTATGTCTACACATATGTACATACAAGCAGCGGAGAAATACGTACAAACACATATATCTGAGATACTCACAAAAGTATGCGATCATCGGTGGAAGTATCACTCACATATACACGCACATATGGCTATGCGAGAAGCTATAAACGTGCATCTGTAGTTTATAGCTGGTTCCCCAGTAGTAAATTCTAGGAGAAGAAACGCCTAGAAGTATTCGAACGAGACAGCAGCGAGTATAAAAGGAGCGAAAGCTGAGTAAGCAGCAATTAGTTTGATTTAAGCACGCTATTGGTTGCGAAGTATAAGTGTTATTGTGAAGTACTATAAAAGTAGTCTAATAAAGACCATTTTTGCATTATTGAATATTGGAGTTATTTATTTAACAATTTAGCGATACGAACGTTAGTAGAGGGTGTAAAATAAGCGGCGTTTCACTAAATTTGTTACAATTGTTGTTAGAAGAGGAATTGTTGAATAAACTCTGAAGATTTCGAATACAACTTGGACATGGCAAAGTTAAGTGAATTAAGAATCCAGCAACGCAAAAAGGAGTTCAAGAACCGTGGATTGAATACAACTGGCAATAAGATTGAACTTCAACACGGCTACGAGACGCTATGTAGTCGGAAGGAATTAATGTGGACGATGATGTCTTTGATCCTGATGGGGACGAGACAACAACAAAAATTGAAGAGAAGAACGGAAGCGATATCGGCTTTGTTATCACAGATATCGGCAAAAATGGAAGCCCTGGAAACACGCATAACAGAAATGTCATCACAAATATCCACAAATATGGCATCCCAACTGGAATCGCAAGATACACACATAACATCCAAGATGTAAGCACAAGAAGCGCGTATTTCAGAAATTTAGACACAGATTACATCCAAGCTGGAAGCACAAGAGGAGCGCTTATCATTGCAAGTGGCAGAAATGTCTTCGCAGTTAGAAGCACAGGAAGCAAGGGTAACATCAAAGCTGGAAGCACAGGATACAAACATTGTACAGCTCGAGGACAAAATTGATGCCGAGATAGAAGCTTTGAGAGGTCGTATACAGGAGTTGCAAATAAATCGCCATGCAGTTTCCAAAGGTAAAGACACCATTCTTTGTCGTTTCTGTTCCTTTCCAGGTCGTTAAGCTACAATTTGCGAAGACATCAGCAGTGAACAACTGAAATGCGATTGATAAAGTTGCTGCATTGTTCGTGCACTGAAATGGCCTGCAGCTGAAACCTTACAGACTATTCCAGAGTACGAGCGGAACAACTATGAAACATTGATGAGCGCTCTAGAGAGGCGATACGGAAACGAACACAGGAAACAGATATACCAAATTGAGTTGCAAAACCGTTACCAAAAAGCTAATGAGACTTTGCAAGAGTTGCTTCGGATGTTGAAAGGTTGGCTCATTTGGCAAATGCGGACGCACCCGTTGAATACACAGAGAGGGTAAAAATCCAGAATGTTATACGGGACGTGGAAATGAAGCGAGCGACATATGCAAACCCAAAACCCACATTCGCAGAAACGGTATCACATGCATTGACTCAGGAAACTGCCTCCCTATTGAGGAAACCAGCATATAAGGCTCATCGTGTGGAAGTAGAAAGCCCAGAGTTGGTAGACACAATTTTGGAAGCACTGAAGGGTACGCAGCAGAAGAATAATGATGCAGTCAAATGCTTTAAGTGTGGAAAGTCAGGCACATTGCGCGTTATTGCAAACACCAACCCTAATAGTTCCAACTTGGCTGGCCGTAAACGTAAATCTGGAGGAGATAAGCAAGAGCGAGTCAGATGTAAAGATCAAAAACTTGCCCCAGCTATTGAATGTCCTGTGATATCTATCTCGCAAATAGGAAGAAATCGAGTAGTCTTACCGTCAAAGGAAATGTGAATGGCAAGGAGTGTGTACTGACTGTAGATACGGGCGCATCTCATTCCTTAACCCGATCTGATTTGGTCAACAGGAGAGTAAAGCCATTACCTGTAGCAACGTTGCGTACGGTCACTGGCGAGTCTAGGGAGAAGTGATCTGTGAAGTCTTAATTGGGAAGGTCATGGTTCTACACAAATTCATTGTGGCGAAGATTGTTGATGAAGTCATATTGGGGGTGGACTTCTAGTTGACCATGACATCAGGATGGATATGCAGAGAAGGATTATGCGTTATAAGAACCAAGATGTACCACTCACCTTCAGTTTTGAGAAAGGTTTCAGCAGTAAGCGAGTGCTGGTGGATGCGATTGAACAAAGACCGTCAAAGTCAAGGAAGTAGATCTGGCAAAGGTTGATGGATCGAATGGGCCAAATAAAAGTGCGAGAGAAACACTGGCATTGACAAAACCAGATTGACGCACAAAAACGAAGGAAAGAATGTGAGGGTAGTTTCAAGCCAGGGCGCACTACTGTTGTGAAACGCGGGAACGATACTGATTATGCGAAGCCAATCCGTCAAGCGCAAGCTCTACGAAGCAGTTCATTGGCCAAACAACAAAGTGTGAGGGAACGAATCAGGATAATGAGTACTAGGATGAAACACAGATCTGACAAGAACAATAATTCGGAAGGTTTCGGGAGGCAGATTTGGTACTGCTATACAACCCCCACCGGCGGAAAGGTGTTCCACTCAAATTTTGATGCAGTTGGGAAGGTCCGTGCAAAGTTGTGAAGAAGATAACAGATACCATCTACCACATACAAACCATTGGGAAACCACGAAATAGAAGGGTGGTTCATTTGGAGATGCTAGCAGCGGTTAGATCGAGAGATTTGTCTGATCGGGACGATCAGACTTAGGTGGAGGGCAGTGTGACGAATATTAGCAACACTAAGGGATACTGATGACATTGATATCATCGGCCTAAACACCCGCGCTGTTAGTTCTGCTTACTCCAAGCTGGAAAAAGAAGCGGTAAAGATGGGTTTGATGGTTAATGAGGACAAAACGAAGTACCTGCTGTCATCGAGCAAAGAGTCAGCGCATATGCGCCTTGGCAACCACGCTACTGTTGGCAGCCATAATTTCGAAATAGTAAAAGACTTCGTTTATTTGGGAACCAGCATCAACACTAGCAACAACACAGCACTGAAATCCAGCGAAGAATCAATCTTACCAATAAATGCTACTTTGGACTAGGTAGGCAATTGAAAAGTAAAGTCCTCTCTCGGCGAACGAAAATCATACTCTACAAGTCACTTATCGTACCCGTCCTGCTATATGGGGCAGAAGCATGGACCATGACAACAGCAGATGAAGCGGCTTTGGGAGTGTGCGAGAGAAAAGTTCTTCGAAAGATTTATGGACCTCTACGCGTTGGCGATGGCGAGTACCGAAGAAGATTTAATGATGAGCTGTACGAGCTATACGCAGACATCAACATAGTCCAGCGAATTAAAACGCAGCGGCTGCGCTGGCTAGGCCATGTTATGCGAATGAAAGATGATGCTCCGGCCAAGAAAGTGTTTCTATCGGAACCCGCCTATGGAAGCAGAGGTAGAGAGCGGCCCCCACTCCGTTGGAAGGACCAGGTGGAAAACGATTTAAACTCCCTTGGTGTGACCAATTGGCGCCGGTTGGCGGAGCGAAGGGTGCGACTGGCGCGCCTTGTTGGACGGCCATAACCGTTTAGACGGTTAAGCGTTAAGCGAAAAAATATTAAAACAAACAGCCCAATCACGCAATCCGTCGTAGCAATGTTACGAATTCGAATATTACGAATCCCGAAAGAACAGTCTATGATGGATTGCGTGATTGGGCTGTATATCTGAGATACTCACAAAAGTATGCAATCATCATTACTCACATATACACGCGCATATGGCTATGCGGGAGGCTGGTAAGTTTACAGCTGGTAACCAAGTAGTAAGTTCTAGAAGAAGAAACGCCTAGAAGTTTGCAAACGAGACAGCAGAGAGTATAAAAGCTGAGTAAGCAGCAATCAGTTTGATTTAAGCACGCTATTGGTTGCGAAGTATACGTGTTATTGTGAAGTAGTATAAAAGTAGTATATTAAAGACCATTTTTGCATTATTGAATATTGGAGTTATTTATTCAACAATTTAGCGATACGAACGTTAGTAGAGGGTGTAAAATAAGCGGAGTTTCACTAAATTCGTTACAATACATATGTAAAGAAAATTAAACTTAATAATGATTATAGTGGTGTTGTCTACCCGTGAGACTGCCTTCGTCAACCAGTCCACAATGCAGTCAAATTTTTTTATTTATTTATTCATTTATTTGAGTTTTTTGTACAAGTAAGATATAGTCTTTTAGATAGTACATCAATGGGATTACATTATCAAAAATAGTAGAGTAATATAACATAATATAATCCTATATAATATGATGTAAATACAAAAGATAATAAACTGTTTCTTTAACAATTAAACATCCTCAGTTCAAATTTTTGTGACAAGGATAAATATATATAATTAAAAGGTAAGTTAAGGGTTGAGAAAAGATAATACTGCTTACTTAAAGAATCCTGCTTTCCTACTAGCTTTAGTCGCGTATGGGAGTGAGTTCCATAGACGGATTGTACTGACAAAGGACATACTGGATGGCGTAGTGTACTTAAAATTTGGGACTAATAGATTCAAGGTCCGTGTAGATTGGCAGAAACTCAGTTTATTAAATAAGTACGGCGGCTTTTGGGAGTGTATAGCTTATGCAAAAAACAGAGATTTCGCATTTTTAGGAAATTATAAATATCGCATCCGAGAATCTGCATTCCATTATGGAATTTGCATATAAGGATATGTGATCAAATTTCTTTTTAGAAAAAGCAAACCGGTCAACATTGTAAAAGAACAGCTGCATGAATTATTAGAGATTTGACCAGTTTTCATCTTATCGTCTCGTGGTAACAAATAGGCAGTTCTGTATAATTTATGCAGGGTATTATATATCTTGATATGGTCAACACAGGTCAGTTTATAGTTAATTTTATAACCTAAATTAGTTACCACATCATGAAAAATTATTTTATCTCCATTGAGAATAATATCAGGAAGGTTGTTTACGTCATTTGATGTATTTGCTAACGCAATCGCCTTAGATTTAGCTGCATTGAGAGATAGTTTATTTCGGTTAGCCCAGTTTGCTATACGTATTAAATCTGCATTCAGCCTAGCAGATAAGTCTTCGGAAAGACGGATAGGTCGAGACATGTATATTTGAGTATCGTCTGCATATAAATGTATGGAGGCATTGTGGCAACAAGTAACTATGTCATGGATTAAGAGTGTAAACAATATTGGGCCCGATCTCTGTGGAACACCAGATGTGATTGGTTTTAAACTATAGACTTGGTTATCACATTGAACCTGTTGAAATCGCTCGGAGAGATAACTTCGGATTAACTTTATTGCAAAGGGGCTGAAGTTATAGCTGGCTTCGAGCTTAAAAAGAAGTACATTGAGATCAACCATATCAAAAGCTTTGGAGAAATTCAGTAGTACTAACACAGTGAGTTCATTGTTGTCATAAGTTGGAAGTATATCTTCAAGAATCTTTAACACGGATAACGCATAGCTGTGCCCTCTTCTGAATCCCGACTGGACCTCCGATAGCAAATTATTCGTACTTATATAGTCAATTATCTGCGTTGCCAATAACTTCTCCTATACCTTCGATAAAGAAGGCAACAGACTTATCGATCTAAACTTATTGCAGGAACTCGGAGACTTAGGTTTGGGGACCGGGACAACATTGGCTATTTTCCATTGAATAGGAATACTACTGCTAGTTATAGAAAAATTAAAAATTGAGTAAGCGGCGAGATACAAAAGGAAGGCGTAGTTTGATAAATCGTATCCTAATTCCATCGATTCCTACAGCATTCGACTTAATAGCAAATATAGCGTTTAACACTTCAGCCTCTGTGACCACTGAGAAATCGAAGCCATTGATATTTGGTCTACTGCCTACACTGAATGACATATTATCGATATTGTCATTAGTATTAGCATCAGAGCTAGTGCCCAAAAAATGCTGGTTCATTTCATTTGGAACAAAATTACATTGAATTTTATCGTTACTAGATATTCCCAACGAGCGAAAATTTTTTTAAAAGATGTATATTTGAACGATTTTCCGTCATCCCTTGACAAATTTGGTTTCGAGACAAACCGGTTTCGGCGTTGTGCAATCATCAGTGTCGATTTTCGTTCTATAGGAGGCAAATTTTTATTAAATTTTGTGTTTAAGTATGCTCTCTTAGCATTCCGAATGCACAGGGTAGCTTGGTTACCAAAAGGTGGTAAGCTTTCCCATTGGTTTTTACTCTGAGATATCTTCCATTCCCTGTATGCTCTTCCCCGTTTTTTTATTAGCATTAAAATTTCCTTCGTAAACCATGTTTTTTTATTACTTTGGACTTTAATGGTGTTAAGGGGTACAAATCTATTGAAGAGGTTAGTGGGACAAAATTATTACAATATTTCCATTTTTCATCTAACTGAGAAATGGAAAGCATCCATTCCAGTCCAGACGAGAGGCCTCTTCATTTACTGCTTCTAACCCTATGCGATTGAAATCTCTGTACGTCAATTCTACGTCGTGCTCTATTGCATTCAATTTTAAACTATAAGATAGGAAAATCATTTCAAGGTCAGAGATACCCTCCAAGGTATTTTGGTCATAGTTTATAAACTTAGTAGGGGGAATCATGAAAGCATATAAACTTATAAGGTGTAAAATTATATCCATTTACACACGCTGTTATATGAACCCACCTAGTAATACTCTTGATAAACTTGATTGTTTATCAGCTGTATTGTTGCCAACAAATTTTTTTTTGAGTGTTATACAAATTAAAAAATGCCAGATTAAGTGAAAAATCCAAACCAAAACGCCTTTACTGCTGATATTGGAGATTTCTGAAGGAAATGCCTGCTGTAATGTCTGCAAGGTTGCATTCCTTTGAGTTTATCGCGTTTACACAATGAAATGTGCGCGTAAATTTATACAAATGTGTAAATGATTTTTCATACAAAATTTGACAGCTGGTTTACGCACTAGATAAATTTATACGTTACACACTTTATAAGGCATTTATACGGTTACATGCGTCCCCTAAGTATTGTTAACGCATATAAGATCTAGCAAGCTAGGTTTACTATTCGGCGCAAAGCGTGTCGCGCTACTGGTTAACAATGTTCAAGTCATAAGCCTGAAAATTACATAGAATATTTCTAATACGGGAATCCGTTAATAAGAAGATCACACTAATATCCCCGCAGATGACAACATGTTGATATTTAACTGTAAATTCAGAAATTTTCTAAGTAAATCTGCCGAATCCAAGTTAGTCTTACTCGGGTTATAAACACACGCCACGAAGCATTTTGTTCGTGTTTCGCCTATTTCCAATTAAAAATATGTTCAACCACACTTGCATCATCTGAACAATAAACTATCTGTGGGTTTAAAACAGGGCCATTCATTTCATAGCACAATTGTGCCCTCTCAATTCACACGCATATGATTCGCTCTGTCGTCGTTAATTGAGTAATAAAGCCGTGGTTACTCACGAACGTACGTAGAAAAAACGTGTCAGCTGACACGACCTATCTTATGAGTGTGCAATGTAAACGAAAACTCACCGACGTGCAACGCCCGTACGTACGTAGCCCGGAACGTAGAAATCAAACAATTTTGATTTTTCCGTAAGAACGTGTCAGCTGATCGCTCTCTCACTAGACAGAGTTGCCTAGTAAACTTTTGTGCGCTAATTTTTGACCGTTTGCAATTTATGCAAAAAAAACGCCTAATTAAAGTTTGAAAAATGTGAAAATAATTCGAAATATTATGTAAAAGTGCTGATTATAAATATTTAATCTATTTATACTTATTTAATAGTATTCCGGCCTTTTACAATATCAAAAATTAATTGGAAAAAGTTGATGTTTCCATAAGCATACATGCAAAATGGTCATGGCAACAGTGCTTATCTGTAAACAATACACACACAAATATCTTATGTACATGTACACAGACGCACACATTGATTCCTACGGGCTTGAGAGTTCGGTCAAACGTGCTTCGTACGACAAACGTCCTTACGTACGGCACACGTCGGTGGGTAACTGCGCATTATGCGGTAGTTACTCACGAACGTACGTACCAAAAACGTGTCAGCTGACACGACCTATCTTATGAGTGTGCAATGTAAACGAAAACTCACCGACGTGCAACGCCCGTACGTACGTAGCCCGGAACGTAGAAATCAAAACAATTTTGATTTTTTCCGTAAGAACGTGTCAGCTGATCGCTCTCTCACTAGACAGAGTTGCCTAGTAAACTTTTGTGCGCTAATTTTTGACCGTTTGCAATTTTATGCAAAAACACCTAATTAAAGTTTGAAAAATTGTGAAAATAATTCGAAATAATTATGTAAAAGTGCTGATTATAAATATGTAATCTATTTATACTTATTTAATATGTATTCCGGCCTTTTACAATATCAAAAATTAAATTGGAAAAAGTTGATGTTTCCATAAGCATACATGCAAAATGGTCAATGGCAACAGTGCTTATCTGTAAACAATACACACACAAATATGTTATGTACATGTACACAGACGCACACATTGATTCCTACGGGCTTGAGAGTTCGGTCAAACGTGCTTCGTACGACAAACGTCCTTACGTACGGCACACGTCGGTGGGTAACTGCCGCATTAGTCGTCGCTTGGCACTTGGCGTAGCAACATCTGTGGTGTGTATCGGCAGTCGGTATCAAAATATGTATGAAAAATTATGCGCGATACACACTCTTGTTGCTCGTTGCTTGCTAGTAAGCGACTAAATGAAAAATCAATTCACCCGCACGATCATCGCGACGATGCGCTCTTACTAATACAGAGGCACTTTCAGTGTGAATGGCCCTGGATTTTTAAACGTCTCTCGCAATAAATGTGCACTCCACCACCACGAATATTGCCTTTCTGTCATTTTCGCAGTAATACCAAAGAGACTAACTTTCTCCTAAGAGGACATCACTCGTTTCCTTGAATAATGTTATTCGTTAGGGTGACTCCAGGTGGCGAGTATGTGGCATAATATGGCTGTGTTATACATGTTTCGTGGGGTATTTGTGTTTATTTTTCCAACTGTAGTAATTAACTAATTACTATTCTCTTTCCAAAATAACATTGCATAGGTCGCCTACACAGCAGTGGGTGGTTAAACTGCGAGTATATTGTCACGGACGATTAGCATCACTAAGCTATACATTACTAGGCCATTCTAAGCGCTATTTACGTCAATAAGCAAATCATGTATACACATATATAAGGCAGCCGAGAGATGTCACACACAGATGCATTTTGTACGTTTTTACGCCTGATGTAGGGGTGCGCGAGAGACTGTAGGTATAAACATACAAACATATCACATCAATAGAATTCGCAAAGTCTATCAGTTCGATATGGATATGTCACGTGACATCATCACCGACAAATATATGATAACTAATTGCAGGATCGTCAACTGACACTAAGACTGAATGATACCTATGTACGTATACGAGCAGCGAAGATTCATAGGCGCTAAACACATGGCATATATCTGAGCTACTCATAAGTATGATCAATGCGAAAAACTACTTAAAACGTGAGTGCAATTGTATTCAGCCGAGCAGATGAGTGTTTGAGAGCTATTGGACTAGTAGATTCTGGACAGCTGGGGACCTAGAAGATGCAGAAGGTTTAAAACTAAAGAGTATGAATATAAAGGGCGACAGATGTAGAGGCGCGTGGAATCAGTTGGATTTAAGTTGTCAGCAGTTACGACTAAGACGATATCTAGCGAGCACTAGCAGTATTTTTGAAAGTCAGTTTCATTTAAGCTATCAGTTTGGTATTAAGCTATTCGTTGCACAGTCGTTTGACGTGTTATTGTGAAGTATTTTGATAAAGGACCATTTTTCCGTCTTCATATTGGAGTTATTATTCAACAGTTTAGCGATACGAACCTAGCAAAAGGGCAAATAAGAGGATGTGCAGCAATTCGTTATCAATATAAGTTGCCTGCGTATAACCCTGCAACTTTATCTATTAAAAATTGAAACGATCTCAGCAAGGCGCTAAACTAACCGACCATAACTGCAGCTAAACTCACAAAGAAAATATTAAGACAAAAATTGTGCGTCATTGTGGCTATTATAGAATCGTTGTCTTACAGAAAAATTTCTGATAAATATATTAGCGTATAAAGTACGATATAAATATACTACAATACACTTAGTAATATGGGTTCATTTGACTTGAAAACAGTTCATTTGAAATGAAAAACGTTTCTTATACAAATTAAAACAAGTTTCTTATAAGAATGAAAAAGTTTCATTTAAAATGAAAAAGTGTTCATTAAAATGACAGTTTGTCATTTCGACAATGAAAAAAGTTTCATTTGACTTGAAAAAAAGTTTACGCTTTCTGTAAGAAA
>JARSSU010021441.1:0-28822 GCA_029619165.1 Eurosta solidaginis
GTGAAAATCATAAATTAAACCTTTACCATGTAAAATACCCCAAAGTTATTCCGAAATGCCCAAATTTGATTTTGAGGATCATGGCATCTATGGTCAATGTTATAAAAAATGCACATTTTCACGCGCTCTCAGAGAGCGAGAAGTTTCATATCATGTCATCATTGATCAGAGCCACTGATGGCCTGATACGAAACTTTTATTCTCTCTCAATTCGTTTCCAGGAATGGGGCTCGAAATCAGCTGTCTGTTCATTCAATTGTAAACAAAAGTTCATTCGTTGTAAACAAAAGTTCATTCGTTTCCAAGAATGGGGTCTGAAGTCAATTATTCATCTATTTTTTTCCTTTTTTGATTGCTGCAATAGATATAAATTCAAAATAACTCCACTTAGTTAAAGCCACGAGTGAAACTCTCTTATCAGAAAGAACTAGCTTCTACCTTTGAGCTGTATAAAATCATTTCTTGATTGTTTTTTGTTCGAATTCTTTCAATTAGTTGAGCTAATTTGAGTGCTTAAAGATAAATTCGATACGTTTATTTGTAATTATGTCAAAATGGTGTTCTGAAGTTAATCATTAATTTATATTACTGACTTCCATGGCAAAAATGGATTTTGAGCTTTCAGCTATTTAATTCGTATGTATGTACATTGGGTTGGGTCGATTTGTATGGACGAAAGTTAACCGATATCGCGCCATCGATTTTTCGATAGGATTTGGGCTCAGGAAAAAAAGTTCCACTACGCATACCCAAAAAAAAGATAAATTATGAGTCTGCGAAAAAAGTCGATTTTTCGACCAAAAATTTTCAAAATCTCCATAAAAGAAATTTTTTTCAAAAAACTGCATTTCCCAATTTTGCATTTGCCAATTCACACGAAAAAAAATACATAAAAAATGATTTGGAGCCTTGAAAATGAAAAAAAATGGAAAAAAATCGATGAAATTTCGCAGGCTCGAAAATTATTTTTTTGGGTATGCGTAGTGGAACTTTTTTTCTTTCAGCCCAAATCCTATCGAAAAAGCGATAGCGCGATATCTGTTAATAAATCGACCCAGTCTAATGTACATGCTTTTGTTTCTGTTATCAATGCCAGCATTGCCAACATCTGTGTTAGAATCATTGTGATCATCATCATCATGATTTTTATTGTGTTTTCTCGTCATTGCCAGATAGCACCTAGCGCACGCTTTTATAGAATCCCTGCCAAAAATCGAGCGATTGGTCCCTAAAAAGAGGGATCTGCGATTGACATTTGGAGTTTAAGTACATTGAGAGTTTCGATTTAGTTATGTGGTAAATTTTGAATATTTTAATATTAAAAGTGCCCAGGTGCTCACATTTTTAGAGTATGTGTTAGAGCTTAAAATATATTAGATCGGTAAGAATTCCCACAAGGGTAGAAAGAGGATTTGTCCGAACTAAACCCGTAGGTGAAGAAGGAGGCACGTCCCGACAGTATCTGTAGGGCTACGAAAGGGATCTGTCCGGTAGTATCCGAAGGTATACAAGAGAACCTGTCGAACAGTACCCGTAACGAGAGTAGAAAACGGTCCTGTCCGACAGTGCCCGCAGTGCCCGCAGGGCTACAAAAGGGGTCACTCCAACACATATAAAGAGCTCAAAACTATTATCGCATATACTTTTGCGACTCATACCGAATTCATCCTAAACTAATCGCATTTTTTGCGGGGTATTTATATATGCATATGTATGTGTGTGTGTATGACTTGTGTATAATGAAGTCTGCAATTGCAATGATTGCAAAAGAACTTCCATTTTCGCGCAATCTTGGCGACATTGTCAGCTCATCTTGACACTTTTGACAAACGAAATGCTCTGACAATCAGTACAAATTGTTTTTGTCCATTACCGATGTCATGACTGGTTGATTTTTATGAGTTTATTTGATTTATTTATACCTTCATTTCTATATCAGTAACACAAAAGCCCCATCAGCTGACGACGTATTGATGTAATGGGTTACCAGCTCCTAAATTTAAAAAAATAGCTGATTTATCCCACTTCTACCCTCTTCCATACTTCTTTCGACTCCGTCTCCTTATCCTTTTTTCTCTCTCCTTCCATGTTCATCTTTATCTTTATCTTTTTTATTATTTATTTTTGTTACCGTTCCCCTCTCTATATCCTTATCGCCCTGCTTCCTTTTTCTATCTACCTTCTCTTTCCCTAACCAGCCATTTAATTTTCTAATTCACCCTCCACCTCAAACCTTTTCTTCTACTTCTCCCCCTAGCCTCTCTGTTCCTCTCAATCAACAAATCGATGTTTGGACCTCATAGATTGCTCTTATCCAGGATATTTCCATTGAATTTGATAAGCTTTCCGTGATCAGGGTACCTCCATTAAGAAACATCCTTGGTGGATTTTTCTTTGCTGGAACTTGTCATACTTCGAGCGGCGGAGAGGAGAACCAACATTAGAGCGTTTGAGGGATGTTACATCATGGATACTGTATTATCCGACTAGAGTCGAAATACTCCTCCTTCGCTCACGTTGGAGTTTAAGTCATGCAGAATGTCCTGGGTAATATGGAAGGGCAGTGATCATATATGTTTTATTTTGTACTAGAAGACCCGGCAGAAGTTGTCCTGCCCTAAATTTGGCCTATCTGCATACATTTTAATAAGATTTTTCTGTCTGACTCTGCCCTCCCCCACTCTTCACTCTTTCCTAATCCTTTTATTCACTCCTCCCGCCGTCTTTTTCGCTTCATCTATCTCCATCTTCGTCTCATTCTATCTCTTTCTCAATCTCCTTCTCTCTTTTCTCTTCTCTCAATTTCTTTTCATTCTTCTGCATCTCTTATTGCCTGTTCCAGAGGGTGGTATGTATTTTATTCCAGTCCAAGTCCCAGTCCCACTCCAAGCCTCTCTCACAGTCCCAGTCCTAGTCCTAATCTCAGTCTCAGTCCGTCTCTGGATAATATATTACTCTTTACTAAAGCACTCATCAACAGCTTTCATTTGATATCCATATTGTATAAACACTGTCTAGGCATTCACTGGCCCACGTTTTGGCCTATATCTCGAGACCCTAGTCACCCAGGGGTATGGAAATTACCCTCTACACAACTAAAGACTCTCCTGAATTAAAAAAAATGTCATAGTACCTCTCAATCGCGGGCCCCCTCAGAATCGGACTACAACCACGCCCACTTTTTCGATATTGAAAGTTTCGAACAACCGAAAAAGTGCGATAATTCATTACCAAAGTCGGATAAAGCGATGAAACTTGGTAGGTGCGTTGACCTTATGACGCAAAATAGACAATAAGTAAAATTTTGTACAATGGGCGTGGCACCGCCCAAAGTTAATTAAAAAGTTTTGCAAACTGTAATTTGGCAGTCGTTGAAGATATAAAGATGAATTTGGGCAGGCACGTTACTCCTATTACTATATATGTGCTAAATAAAAATTAGCAAAATCGGATGATGAACACGGCAACTTTAAAAAAAAAGTCGATATATCTTTACTAAACTCAGTTCACGTACTTATCTGAACTCACTTTGTATTGGTGTAAAAAATGGCCGAAATCGGACTATGACCACGCCCACTTTTTGAACATCGAAAATTACGAAAAATTTAAAAAATTCCATAATTCTATACCAAATATGAAAAAAGAGATGAAACATCGTAATTGGATTGGTTTATTGACGCAAAATATAACTTTGGAAAAAACGTTGTAAAATAGGTGTGACACCTATATGGTAGGAAGAATAGAAGAAAATGTAAAAGTTCTGCAGGGCGAAATCAAAAGCCCTGGAATCTTGACAGGAATACCCTTCGTGGAATTACATATATAAATAAATTTGCGGTACCCGACAGATGATGTTCTCTGTCCCCTGGTGCACATTTTGGTCGATATCTCGAAAACGCCTTCACATTTATAACTAAGGGCCACTCCCTTTTAAAACCCTTATTAATACCTTTAATTTGATACCCATATCGTACAACACACATTCTAGAGTCACTCCTAGTCCACCTTTATGGCGATATCCCGAAATGGCGTCCACCTATAGAATTATGGCCCACTACCTTTTAAAATACTCTTTAAAACCTTCCATTTGAAACCCGTGTGATACAAACATATTCGAGGTTCATTAGTTTCATTTAGCTAAATGGTGATTTTCCCTAATTTTGTCTCCAAAAAGCTCTCAGCTGAGTATGTAATGTTCGGTTACACCCGAACTTAGCCTTCCTTACTTGTTATATATTAAGATTATACAAGAATGCGTTATCCATTTCGGCCGCCGAGGTGTAGCGATAGCGTGCTTCGTCTTTCACATCGAAGCTCTAGGCAACATCCAAAATTTAATAAAAAATTGTTTTCCAAAAAAAAACAAAAGCTTTTTATAAACGGTGTCGCCATACGGCAGTAATTTGGTAATTATTCCGAATGTGTTTCTACCATGAAAAAGTTTCTCAATGAAAATTCATCTGCTTGCAGCTACCGGTGGGAGTCAACATAAAACACATATGTAGATTCCGTTTCTCCAATCTTTGGGAAGTATTAAAATGGATCGCGACGCAAATCGTTAGAGAACCTCGGGCTAAATCTCCTCGGAGGTATTTATTTTTTTCAAATAATATGTAGTCCTTAATACGTTTGCCATGGCTGGCATCGTAGCAAAAAGTTCACATCCGAGGATTTAATGTTTCTCTCCTGGAAACTCGTTTCAACGAGGCGGTTCCAAAGACCAGCGCCGTAAAAGCGACACATATACAAAGGTTAAAGTGGTAGGTAATCATTCTCGCTGCTGTAGGGAGAACTCTGGAGAACTGTACGGATGGTGTCATTCCTAAAGCAGAGAAACTAAGCCACTCGAAACACAAGGAATACATGCCAATAAGCCTTTCCTCCTTTATTGTTAAAACACTGGAGAGACTGGTCGACTCAACAGACAACGCAACTTTCTGCACAATATGCATATCGGATTAGCCATTCAGTGTAAAAATAAATAAATGTAAGGCGCGATAACTTCCGAAGAGATTGGGAGTGAGCTTCTCTTCCAATTTGCGTCGTCCTTATTTTTTAATTTCTTCCACAAATTGGCGGGACGGGACCTACTAGTTTTATGCCGACTCCGAACGGCATCTGCAAATCAGATAAGTTTTCACTGTGATATTTTCATTCAGAAATACATTCGGAGTGCTTGCCAAACACTGCCGAGGGGCGACCCCACATAGAAAAATTTTCGTTAAAGTGAAAAAGAGAGGCGCACAGCTCTCTTCTGAGGAAAATCGAGGAATATGGAATACGGACAATGCAATTGCAGAGAATGTGGCTCGTTGAGTAAAACTACGAGGTAACCTGGTGTAACAAATTAGGCCGCCACCCTTGCCTGTGTATGTGAACGTATGTATATTAATGTAACAATTTGCTGCAATTGTTATATTGCTTTATTTAGTTAGCTTGTTGTTGTTGCTTCTATCACTGGATCACTGGGATATACTAGAACTGTTCGACCATTTAGTTTCCTATTCATCCATAAATAAATAAATCATCAAAGACGTACTCATTGTACATCTGATTGGGAGAATTTGAACTTGCATTGTCATGTTAGAGGACGCCATTCAATAACATTGTGCTTATTGCATATTGCATACAATCGAACGTTGAGTAGATACATACGTACATTGGTAAGTACATTTTGATGTAGGACGACGCTACATAAAGGAGCATATAACATGTGATACGACTCAATATGTGATTATAATACCAAGAATATTTAGTGTATGTAAGTATGTATATGTATGTTTTATATGTATGAACCTTGAAGTATTACATCAATTACAAATTGAACATTTGATTCCAATGTTTGTCAAAGCTGATGTAATCAACATGGAGAGCGTGGAGTTCTTATATTGAAAGGATATCTGCAAGTAATGACAGGAAGGTGTACTAGGCTGGATCGGTCTTCATATGAAACAAAGAAATTTGAAAAGACAGGCAATACATTATTTTGGGAGGATCTCGTAAAGAAATGTTCGTTATTTTATGGCCGTATTCTTAAGTAAACCTTGTTTTGTCGTTAATTTAGCAGTGTTTCGCCCCATCAAATAGTTCCGCTCTCGCACAAGTTGTAATCAAAATTCTCTAATGAAAGCCCGAATAAACTTGCTATTCTAAAGGTTTGGAGTTAAGGGTGTTAGAGGCCTTGGTTCTATATTACAGTTGAAAAGATGGTAGTTTTCAAGTGGAAGCACGTTGCAAGCAGAACATACATGAGGTATGTAAGGATTAATTCTGGATAAGTAAGAGTTTAACCTATTACAATATAGGGATCGAAGTTGAGCAAGAGGGACGCGCACCTCCCCGCGGGCTTTGCTTTCCTCTACTGCAAGTTCCGGGTATTTGTCTTTGGGAATGGGGCTCACCAGAAAATATCTGCAGTAATAGTTCAAAGACTTTTTGTGCATGTCTCTGAGGGGCCTTTTATGCTCCATGTCCTCATACAGCTGAATTCCTAAGTACCGGATTTATTCATAGTGCCTAAGGAGATGACTTCTTAGGTTCCGCGGAGCCTCTTCAATAAGATATCTTTTGGTACGCACATGTTTGTTAATCATTTCATTTCTCCCCATTTTCACCACAACTTGTAGATGATGACTGCAATTCACACCTGGGTATTTCTTTTGGGCTTGGCGACAATATAAGGGACTTGAAATATACAAGCCGCCTGCCCAATACTGTATAAGCGGCGATGAGCGTTCTTTTATTTTGCACCAAGTGCTGCCGGAAGTATTACTTGAGGCTTGAGGATTTTGTTACGACTCTTGACTTTGGGTAAAATTATGGTTGCATGCTCGCCAAAATGTAGATCCTGATCGAACGACACACTCAGTAGTTTTGGGTGTAGAACAGTCGGTTGTGTAACGACATTGGCGTGGATGTCCAATATGGGGCCACGTTTTAAAAAAGGTTGTGGGATTTGGACGGTGATAGTGCCAGGTTTCGCAAGGCGACGGAATTGCAAAGATTAGTGGTTGGGTTCTTGATTCAGTTCACATTTTATTTGTGTATGGATGGGAGGGCATTTGACCTCATCATTTTCTATGAAGCTGAAGTAAGAAATTTGTCTTGGCAAAAGCATAGTAGGATTTGATGAGGCACTCTAATGTTCATGTGTACGTATGTATATTTTTTTTATATCTTCATCTGCAATTCGTGCATATTAAGTATATTAAATTGAACTATTTAACCTAAAAATGGAGCCAAATGGGATGTGAGTTGAAAAGTTATATACGGACTTGCCACACAGAGTTTCTGGAACGTAAAGCGAGGCAAAAAATTATTTTTGAATAAATTTAATATATGGTCGAGGCTCTAGATAAAGTGTACTATGTAAATCCAGCCTTATAGATCTGATATTGCAAGTATAGAAACAATGTTCATACCAAAAATCGTTAAAACTTGTTTTTTTATTTGACTTTGGTTTTAAAAGTTCTATGAAGAGTATAAGTGAGAGAAGAGGACCAGGACCAAGAACAATTTTTTTATGTTTTCCTACTTTGCACCTAGGGAAAGTTAGACGTCGAATGGCTACAATCGCAACACTCTGCCAATGATTTCGAAACTCGGCTCTCAAACCTGGTCTCTGAGAATACAAGTCAACCCGACGGTATGCAGGAGCTGTGGCATCATATCTCTAAGGCACTTTGTACCGCCCGCCCGAGGAAAAAATTGATTACGGGCGACCACGGAAAAATAACTGGTACGGTGAAGAATGTCGAATTGCAGTTGATTGGCAAGATGCTGCCAACAGGTTTACGTTAACAGCGAATTTAATAAGAAGAGTATGTGAATGCTACCGCGAACTGAAAAGGAGAGCAAGACCTCTACAGGAGGTAAAAAGCAGAGGCGAAAGGCGTAAGTGTGAGAAGCTTAAGCAGTCAGCCACCAAGAATAACGGCCGTGAAGTTTACCGAAAAATAAGGCTACAGGCAGTATTCTTTGCCTAGTCTAAAAGGAGGGGGATCCTGCAAACTGCGCCAACTATCACACAATCAAACTTCTTAATATTGTTTATAAGGTACAGTCAAGCGTATTATGCGAATGATTGAAACCCACTGTGAGTAGGTTGATTGAATCTTATCAGTGCGGCTTGGTAAATCTACCATCTACCAGATTTTCTCTGTGCGCCAAATCTTGGAAAATACCTTGAAAAATCACATCCTCTATGGACACTATGAACTCATTCGGCCTATTTGAGCTCCTCGCGGACCAACCAGTTCAACCTCACCTCTTCGACGATTTCAAAACCGCAGTACGAAAAGGAACTGCCGCTATATGACACTATGTCGGAATAATTTGATGGTGAATGAGGACAAAACGAAGTAGCTGCTGTCATGAAGCAAAAAGTCAGCGCATTTGCGCATTGGCAGCCATAATTTCGAAATCGTAAAGGACTTCATTTATTTGGGAAACAACATTAACACAAACAACAACGTTAGTCAAGAAATACAGCGAGGAGTCACTTTTGTCAAGAAATGCTACTTTGTACCAAGTAGGCAATTGAAAAGTAAAGTTCTCTCCAGGTAAACGAAAATCATGCTCTATCCGTCCTACTGTATAGTGCAGAAGTATGAACCATGACAACATTAGATGAGGCGGCTCTGAGAAAGTTATACAGAAAAGTTCTTTGAGAGATTTATTGGCCTATACGCGAATTAAAACACAAGGGTCACGCTGGCTAGGTCATGAAAGACGATGCTCCAACAAAAAAGTATTCTTATTGGAACCCATCCATGGAAGCAGAGGAAGAGAGTGGCCCACTTCACTGAAAGGACCAGGTGGAAAACAATTTAAATTTCCTTCGTGTGACCAGTTGCACCAGTTACCCCAACAAAGAATTGACTGGCGCTGACCAATGGGGAAAGAAATTCTTCCTCCAGCTCTTTTTAGTACTCTTTGAAGGTATCGCAAAACAAAAACCAGGCTGATAGACATTGGTTAAAATTTAAAACCAACGAAACCAGGTTTTGCTTTAATTGGTTTGTCAGTAGCCATTATGGCTGAACATTTAATATGAACAACTAAACAATTTGTGAGTGCATATAAGCTAAAGCTTAAATATGTAAATGTATGCGTAAGCTGCAGAAGAAGGCCTTCCTAGCTTTAATGTAAAGTGGATAGTCACATTGAAAGCGATGCATGCGTATGAGGGTCATAAATTGTTAGGAATGATAAATATTTCAAAGAAATATATTTATTTATAATAATAAAGCAGATAAAAAATTTAAATGTGGCAAACTAAAGAAAGAAGAAGCAGTTTAAGTTACCAACATAAAAAAATGTACGCCTGGCTGCAGAAGCTGTTGTTCATTGCGTTTGTTGCAC
The DNA here is from genome assembly GCA_029619165.1 of Eurosta solidaginis. NCBI lineage: Eukaryota > Metazoa > Arthropoda > Insecta > Diptera > Tephritidae > Eurosta > Eurosta solidaginis. Next base: position 9,364 of record JARSSU010021441.1, read on the forward strand.
TGTTGCACGCATAGCTTGCCACAGCTTTCCAATCAAATGTACGCAACAATTTTTCTGTCGTTTTGGGCCAAAAGGCCGTGCGTGAATCCGATTTGTTGCCATCATTTACCACACTTTCCGATGCAGGAAGCCAAGCAGAACACGACACCGTTGTTATTGTATGGCCTCAGTTACAAAACTTGAGTCTGGAGTTACGAGTTTGGCAGCAGCGGCAGCAGGAGCAACTATACCGCCACCATAACCACCACCATCGATTAAATGACAGCCACAACAATAAGGATTTGAAACATGTTCGCATCATTTTAACGGTTGTTCATACAACAAACACACGTGTGCGTATACCTATACTGCCATACCATGTCAGGCCGATGAGGTCAGCAGCAGCGCAGCAGTCTTAATTCAAAGTTGGAACACTGCACAGCAATATAAACATACATATTACATTGTCTAACTAACCGTGGTTGCTGTTGTTGTTGTGTTGTGTGATGTTGTCGGTGGCAGGAAATTTATGAGTTTGCTGCAAAAACAGATGGTTTAGTTGGTACGGCATACTCAATTTCAACGGAAGCACAAATGGTGCAGAAGCAAGCATCGGATGCTTGTGCATTATATGGCCTTGCCAAATTCATGTGGGATATGGGTAATCTAGAGCTCTTTCTCTCTCGTCTTTCCGTTGTTTAGCTGGTAGCCGCGGTAAGTCAGAGATAAGCTCAAATGACTGTCGAATATCGTTGAAAGTTTGTAGAACCAGCTGAGCAATTGTTGGCGGTGGCTGCTGCTGCTCCAGCTACTGACAGCTCAAATTGACTAGGTCTTCGTGTTGTGCGGCTGTTATCAGATGCCATTCGTTTTTGTTTGTTATAAATACTTATATGGAAAATTATTTATTAGAATGCTGCACGTAGAATGTATGCACGTTTATCTTACGTTAGCCTTTATTGGCATTATGAACTTTTGAATATAAAGTATTCTTTTTTTTATAAGTGCAGCAAAATTAGAAAGTCGTGCGAATGCAAAACTTTTATTGGGTTTTTAAAAATTTTATGAATACTATGCCAATTAAAATCGATGCTTCTTCGATTAGGGAAGCAACTTTGAGAAGAAGCAATACACTCTTCTGATGTACTTCTTTTGTCAATACCCAGGATTGCAGGCAAAGCGATTAAGATTTCTGGATGCTCGTTTTTTTGTTTTGTATGCTACAGGAATTAAAAAAGAAATTAATAATTAAGGGTGTGTGATAAAAATCTAAAAACAGGAATCAACTGTATGTCGTTTTTTCATCAATGTAGTTGCTTAGAGAATTCTTTGTTCCTTCCAAAATATTGGGGTTATATATCATTTTACACTGCACCTGAATTTCATGTGTTTTAGGAGTATTTCATTTTATTTTATTTTATTTATTTTATTCAATTTTATTTTATTTTATTCTTTTCTACTTTATTTAATTACATTTTTTTTTATTTTATTTAATTTATTTCATTTCATTTCATTTTATTTTTATTATTTTATTTAATTTTATTTATTTATTTTATTTTATTTTATTTTATTTTATTTCTTCCTTGAGCTCCACCTTGGCTATACATTATACATCGGTTGTACACAACAAGACATATAAAGCTATTTCTACGTAAATATACATAGGTAAATTCATAATAATCTGTAAATTACATGTCAATGTCTAAAAACGAACGAACAATGGATGTTGTTGATAGAACTACTGCCTTTTGAATAGGTAGAAGCTTATCTTCTTATTTTAGTTTCTCCAGGGTCGTCATAAGGGTTTTGGGTACCACGCCTGTTGATGAAATGATTACTGGCTCTATGCTTATTTTATCAAGGTGCCATAACAACTTCATTTCCTGAGCAAGTCCTATGTACTTTCTTTTCTTTTCTGTGTGCACGTCTTTCAAGTTGTGCGTATTGGGAACCCCAATATCAATTAAATACGCGCTCCTTTCTTTCTTTTCTAATAGGAATATATCCGGCCTGTTATGGGGTATACTTCTATCTGTAAGTATAGTGCGGTTCCCAGTATAGTTGATATTCGCTACTTTCTAGCACTGCCGAGGGAGTATATTTATAATACGGGACCTCTTCTGTAAGCAGATTCGTACGAATTGCCAAGCGCTGGTGAACGATTTTCGCTACGTTGTTATGTCGTGCTAAATAGTCTGTTGCTGCGAGCATAACGCAAGCTCCTGTTATGTGCTGTATTGTTTCCGACTGCTGTTGGCACTTCCTGCATTTGTCACTGTCTATTTCAGCGCGTACAATGTATTTTAAGTAATTTTTGTGGCGATGACTTGGTCCTGTATTGCTATAATGAGGCCCTCAGTTTCCATAAAGATTCCTGAATTTTTCAGCCATAGGTTTGAAGCAACGGGAATGGATCTCTGGTTGGCTTAATGAATGGGGGTGTCTGCCATGGAGTGTTTTCATTTCCCATTCATCAATGAGCTCGTGCTGTATGAATAGAATCGCTTTCTCCATTCTGTATATCGAGATTAAACAGGCTTAAAGGCGTATAGTTTTTATCCGCTCCGCATGCAGCTTGGTGTAGTGCTGTGTTCTGCCCTAAGAAATACTGGCGTAGGTTTTCGATCTGTTTTTTACAAGGATGTTGGATATCTATCAGGCCACGCCCTTCCTAGACTTCTAGATAAGTTTATTCTCTGCACTGCAGATTTCGGGTGATGTGCTCCTTATTTTGTGAGCAATGTTCGAGTCGCTCTTTTAACACCTTCCAAATGCGTGTCAGTCATTTTAATACCCCGAAACTATACGTTAGCACTGGTATCGCAAACGTGTTTATTGCCTTAAATAAATTCCTGTCATTAAGACCGGATTTAAGAAGTGATCTTGTTCTATCTAGTAAGCAGTCAGTGATGTTCTGTATCATGACATTATGATGTATCCTTCCGGCCTGCATATATATACATATATATTATATATAGGACACATCTGCTTCTAATGCATCTATTTTTTCATTACTCGCTAAGGGAAAATTATGCATTACTACATTTCCGTGCTGAACACTCAGTCTTTTACATTTATCTAGCCCAAATGTCACACAAATATCTCGTGAGAAATCTTCGGTTATTTGAAGGAGCTCATTCATGTGCCGCTCGGACCCTGCGTATAACTTAATATTGTCCATATAGAGGAGGTGTGAGACCTTATACGATGCACCTTCTCTTCCTTTTATGTTAGTCCATTTTTGTATCATTAATCAAGGTCGATAGTGGATTAAGCGCGAGGCAGAACCAAGGAGGACTTAAGCTATATCCTTGTAGTATGCCTCTTCTAATGGGTATCATGGAAATACTTTGGAGTCCATTTTTTGTTTTTAGATTAAGTGTTATCTCCCATGTATTCGAAAGATGTTCAAGAGTAGTTATTATGTGCGGGGCTAGTTTATACACTTTTAGTACCTCAGTTAACCATGAGTGGGGTACACTCTCATATGCTTTCTTGTGTCGATATATGCCCGTATATATATTTCCTTGTTTGTGGTATGCTCGTTCCATTACAATGGAGTCTATAAGAAGCTGCTCTTTGCATCCTTGGGAATTTTTTACACAACCTTTCTGTTCAATAGCAAGGATATTTTGCTTCTTTAAATGGTGGTAAATCTTATTAGCAATGCATGCTGATAACAATTTGTAAAGCGTACACAAGCATGTTATTGGTCGATATTTCGCAGGGTCCTTAGTATCATCCTTATCTTTTGGCAACAGATATGTTTGACCTTTTGTTAGAAAACCAGGTATCAAAGTATTATTTTGTAAAAACAATGTAAAAATTGCGCTATATATATATGCGTACATGTGAACTTCTTAATCCAGAAGTTATGGATGTTATCGGGACCTGTGGCCTTCCAGTTATGGGTGTTTTTGATTGCTTTATTTACATTCCTCTCACTTACGGTTACGTTTTCCATAACTTCAAATTTGTTCGCCTTTTGGTATTCTTTCCCAATCCATGGAGCATTTTCATTATGCCTCACACTTTCAGCCCAGATTGACTTCCAGAATCTTTCTACCTGGAATGTTTCTGTTTTATTAAATATTTTACTTTATTTTATTTTATTTTATTTTATTTATTTTTTTATTTCCTTAGAATGTTCTCCTTTGAGGGTTTACATTAAATATCGGTTATAAACAAGAAGATACTTAGTGCTATTTAATTCTATTAACTAGTTACATTGGTTTGGTTATACAGCTATTGGTAAGATTTTCTATAAATAACTACATATGTATCAGGTTTTTAAATTTATATAATTCATCGTAGATTAGTGTATGCTTAAGAATTTCCTAACTATAGAGCTTGTCGATAAAATCACAGCCTTCTGTATCGCTCGTCGCTTTTCGGTGAGTTGAAGTTTCTCAAGACTACAGTTTAGTGATTTTGGGATAACTCCTGTTGAGGATATTATAATGGGAATTATGTCAACTCTGTGCAGTTTCCACATCTCCTTAATTTCGTGTGCCAGACTTTGATATTTTCTGAGCTTCTCCGCATAGCACTCCTGTAGGTTGTGTGTATTTGGAACACCTATGTCTATTACGTAAAGCCTGATTCTCCTGCTTATTTACGATCGTTATATCAGGTCGGTTATGTGGCATGGTTCGATCTGTTAGAATAGACCGGTCCCAATACATTTTGAAAGCGCTGTTTTCTAGCGTTGCCTCTGGGGTATATGTGTAGTATGGGAATTCCGCTGTAATTAGATCATAACGCAGATCTAGTGTTTGATGTACGATCTTTGCTACCTGGTTATGCCTTGTTAGATATTCGGTAGCCGCCAATGTAACACATGCACCGGTTATGTGGTGAATTGTTTCGGGATGTCTTTGGCATCGTCTACAATTATCATTTTCAATAGGCGCTCGCATTACATATTTGCAGTGGTTCCTTGTTGCAATAACCTGGTCTTGGATGGCCAGCATAAATACCAGAGTGACTTAACCACTCATTGGATGCTGATTTGTCAACTTCTGCATGTTCCAGAGCATATGCGTGTCTTCCGTGAATAGCTTTCATTTTCCACTCTTGTATCAGAGACTGTATGTGCTCTCGATCGGAGGGGAGCTCGTGCGTCGTAACATCATGCAGGTTTAGTGGAGAATACTTCAAATCGCCTTGCATATCGTTTCTAAGAGGGGGCCGTGTTGGTTTTGGAAGTATATGCGTAGCTTATGAACACATTCCTTGTGCAGATGTTTTATATCTACCATGCCTCGGCCACCATCCTGGCGTGGCAAGTAGAGGCGTTCTATCGCAGATTTAGGGTGATGTGCACCAAGTTTTGTTAGCAGCGTCCTTGTTGCTCTTTTCGCGGTCTCCAACTCTGTGTCCGACCATTTGATTGTTCCGAAAGTGTATGTAAGTACGGGGATCGCGTATGTATTAATGGCTTTAAAAAGGTTGTTTCCATTTAAGCATGACTTAAGTAAGCTCTTGACCCTATCCAAGTATTCATTTGTTGTGTTCAGCAATATTTCACTGTGCTGAATCCTTCGGGCCTGAAGCAACCCAAGGTATTTGTAACATTCGCTCTCAGACATGCCATTTATCGTCTGGCTATCGCATAGCTGAAAGTTTCGCAGTACAGGTCTCCCGTTTTTTACACTCAGTCTACGGCACTTATCAATTCCAAATGATTTATTTTATTTCATTTCATTTTATTTTATTTTCTTTTATTTTATTTTATTTGTTTTATTTTATTTTATTTTATTTTATTTGATCCATTTTATTTTATTTTATTTTATTCTATTCTATTCTATTCTATTCTATTCTATTCTATTCTATTCTATTCTATTCTATTCTATTCTATTCTATTCTATTCTATTCTATTCTATTCTATTCTATTCTATTCTATTCTATTCTATTCTATTCTATTCTATTCTATTCTATTCTATTCTATTCTATTCTATTCTATTCTATTCTATTCTATTTATTTATTTTATTTTATTTTATTTTATTTTATTTTATTTTACCTTATTTTATTTTATTTTATTCTATTCTATTTTATTTTATTTTATTGATATTAGAGAAAAATTACAAAGTTTACAAACGGCTATAGTTACTAAGACATGTTTCTGAAATGCACTTCTTCATCAGATAGCTTCTAGGGAGCTAAGTACTGCACTGGAAATCTCCAACATTCATACTTTATACTCGTGTAATGGTCGATGCCTTTATCCACTCAGCCATATATATCCCCCGCTGCTCACTTAGGTATCTAAGTGTCGCCTTTTTGTTGCTATTCTTTATTCACCATTTAGGTACATACTAATTATATATGCTTTTTAATCCTAATCGTGAGGAATGATTATAGGCGCGTTCCAAGTGCTTAGTAACATTGGGTTTATAGCAGTGCTTTTATAAGTAGTACTTCCGCTGTTCACTATTATATCAATATTATAATCTGTATTTAATTAGCGTGACATACTCACATTGCTTTGTACAATTGTTCTTGTTATTGATATTAGGAAAAATTTATTACAAAGTTTAAAAACGGCGATGGTTACTAGGACGTGTTTCTGAATTTCACTTCTTTATCAGCTAGCTTCTCGGGAGCTAAGTATTGAACTCGAAATCTCCAACAATCATACTTCATACTAGTTAAGGCAATCTCACATAGCACATCATCTTGAAGTGTGTTAGAGTGTAAGCGATCATTGGAAAGATGTTTATCGGGTCCCAGGGAATTTTGGAATAGAAGGGAATTAAAAAGCGGATGAGCTTGCTGAAATGGCCGCATCCCTCGAAGCTTGCACCGTAGATGTCTCAATAAGAGTGAGCGGAATTAAGAGGCGGGGAGAGTTGCGCATGATCTACCAAGCGGGAAAGGCGTGTACCCAGGTGCTGGGCTGTAGTGTTCCAAAGATCATGTGTAAGTCTTACAACCTTAGACTAACATAGTTACTCGTATCATTAAAAAGAAAGGTTAATGACGGGTATACGAAAACTGACTGGTCACTGCTTTCTGGCGCCACATGCTTTTAAATAATGCCTAGTCGCTGAAAACAGATGTAAAAGTGCGGGTTGGAGAAGGAAACGATCAAGCATGTTTTGTGTTGGTGCCCTGCGCTTGCCAGGCTAAGACTCCAACCATTAGGAGTTATAAAAGTATCAGATCTATCAGCAACAAGTGACATAGAGCCCAGAAAATTGCAAATATTTGCAAAGAGGGCGGTGCTACTTTATAATATAGATCCTGATTTTTCTTTATGCTTTTCAATTTGGTCGTTAAACAAACTTATGTTAACACTATGGACTCATTCAGTCTATGTAGGGTCTTGGTAAACCGGACAGTTTAACTTAAATTTACCTAATTTTGTTTAATTTACTGTCATTATTAACCCAACGATCTGTTTTATCAACTAAATATTAGTACCGCTACCTACCCAAAAAAGGGGTGTTAAAAACTAAAAATCTATTGGAACATATGGGGAGGCCAATGCGGGTTTTGACTTTACTGAACATTGTGATTCTTTGAGTTGAATGCCGTTTTGATTTAGGTGTTTTACTTCAATACACAATTTTATAACCTGATTGGAGCGAAAAAGAAAAGTAAATTTATTATGAATTAGTCGGATATGTACGTTATGTGCTCCTTTAAGTTAGCACAGAAACACCAAGTCTTTCTAAACACGTATTTAATGGAATTAAACAGATAAATCTTGAAGTACTATCAATCCCTATCGGCCTCTTAATTGAATATGTGCTTAGTGACTCATTTCCCTTGAAAATTGGTTTAAATCATATATGCAAAAATGCTTGCTAATACAAACAAAAGCAATATAATCAGATATACAGACGTTTTCCCATTTAACAACAGACATAAAATCCTAAATGTTTGAGACAATATAAGTCTTTATTTAGACATTAAAAATGGTAGGAGAGTTTTATCAACATTTTGTTTTCAAAAGTATAACTTGAGATGAATTTGAAAAAGGCATATCGGCATTTTTATATAATACCCACTACTCAATTAGAACTAACACAAATCCATTGTAAAAATATGCTTTTTTTTAGAATGCTATGCATTTGAAGACTGCCGTTGAAGATGGTGGTTCTTTCCCAAATATTTCTTAAATTTAAATAACATGAAATTGTTTATTGGTATTAATCTAAATACTTGTTAAGCGCATAAAAATATACATCCGCCTTTTGATATTACAAGCCCACATAAGTAGCACGTATGTATGCCAGTGGCGTAGATGGCTTTTTGTGATGGGGGCATTTAATTTACAATTTTTTTTTAACTTTCAAGTTATTTTTTATAGTTCTTTTTTGTAATAATGTAATAATTTTTGTAAAAGTGATTCTCATTATTATATTGTAAAAAAAAACAACAAACAAAAAATAGGGATACATTACGGTGCTGCAAATTTGAATTAACATCTTCCTGTGTTCCCTATCGAATTTCGTAGAATACTAAATTTGTGCATGGAAACGCAAACTCAAAGTACCATTCTAATGGCCTACTAATGGAATAATATGGTTTTTATAAATGAAGTGATATCGATACGAATTACACCTTTAATATATAAAAAACACGTGTCACAACATTTTCGGGCGCGATGCACTCCTAAACTACTGAACCGATTTTGAATTTGTTTTGCACACCGTGTGTAGTTTGATTAACTTGAGAGATAGGATAGGTTATATCTCACTTTATGGTCGCAATATTATTTTATTGCAAATTTTTTTATTTGTTTATACCTAATAATAAAATGTTACGTATACGCAGTGGCAATCATATTTTCAGATGGTGCAGATATACTTCCGTGTAATTGCTTGGTGTTTAATTAAACAACCTGCTTATCAGTAAAAAATATTATAGCGAATGATATCAAGTATATCACATCACCAGGCCTGCCGAGAGGGTGGGGGCGGTTTCTGAGGGAGCCCGCGATTTAGAGTGTACTATGACATTTATTTTAAATTCAGGAGAGTCTTTGGTTGTGTAGAGGGTAATTTTCATATTCCTGGGCGACTAGGGTATCGAGATATAGGCCAACACGTGGGCCCAGTGAATGCCTAGACAGTGTTTATAAAATATGGATATCAAAGCTGTTGATGAGTGCTTTAGTACAGAGTAATATGTTATCCAGATACGGACTGGGACTGGGATTAAGACTAGGACTGGGACTGAGACTCGGAGTGGGACTGGGACTGGGACTGGAATAAAATACATACCACCCTCTGGGCCGGCAATAGGGGATGCAGAAGAATGAGAAGAAATTGAGAGAAGAGAAAAGAGAGAAGGAGAAGTAGATTGAGAAAGAGATAGAATGGGACGAAGATGGAGATAGATGAAGCGAAAAAACGGAGGGAGGAGTGAATAAAAGGATTAGGAAAAAGTGAAGAGGGGCGGAGGGCAGAGTCAGACGGAAAAAGCTTATTAAAATGTATGCAGATAGGCCAAATTTAGGGCAGGACAACGTCTGCGGGTCTTCTTGTGCATATATGATATAAGAATATTGAACAATCTAGATAAATTTATCAATGATTAATGATTCAAAAGACATCATATATTGAATAAAAAATGCTCAAAACTTACTTCTTTCCAATTGTCGAATTACGTTTTTTACTAATTGACCCAAAGCTTGTGATCCCTTTGTCACCACCTTTAGCGAATGCTACACATGAAATACAAAATGTACCCTGTTGCAATTCTGAGTAGGCAAGCCAGGAAAATTCTTTCAGCTATTTATAACAAAACTTTAATCCTCGAGCTTGGAACTTTTACAGCAACGGAAACGCATAATCTTTAGATGCACCCAAGCTAAAAAATTAAGCTTTGGGATTCACTTAAACGTGTGTCGACAAAATTTTCGGATGTGATTTCTATGAACAACTTCTTGAGGGGTGATTTTTTCAACACTCTCTTCACTTTCCTCGAGTGAAATTCGGTTGACTGTATTTTCACTGCCGCTTGACTTTTCCCAACGAAGTCTCTTCGAAGTTGATAATTCTGAATCATTTTCCCTATTCTTAGCACAGGGTGTTCTAGCAACTAACAATCTTTTCATGATTAGATAGCAACGTAAACAACAATGCGAACGTGATTATAAAATAGATTTGTCACTGGCCTCTAGAGTTGATTATTGTTTAACGAACGCGCCGGCCTTATTCGTCACACCAGGTTACATACGTAGTTGTACTCAACGAGCCACACTCTCTGCAATTGCATTGTCCTTATCCCATATTCCTCGATTTTCCTCAGCGAGAGCCATGCGGTGGTCATACGCAGCTGTGCGCCTCTCTTTTTCACTTTAAACGAAAAATCTTCTATGCGGGGTCGCCCCTCGTAGATGTTTGGCAAGCATTCCGAATGTATTTCTGCAATGAAAAGCTACAGTGAAAATTTTATCTGATATTGCAGATGCCGTTCGAGTCGGCATACAACACGTAGTCCCGTCCCAGCCAATTTGTAGGAGAATTAAAACAAGTAAGGAAGACTAAGTTCGGGTGTAACCGAACATTACATACTCAGTTGAGAGCTATGGTACAACATAAGGGAAAATAACAATGTAGGAAATGAACCGAGGGTAACCCTGGAATGAGTTTGTATGACATGTGTATCAAATGAATTTTAAAGAGTATTTTATGAGGGAGTGGGCCATAGTTCTGTAGGTGGACGCCATTTAGGGATATCGCTATAAAGGTGGATCAGGGTTGACTCTAGATTGCTTGTACGATATGGGTATCAATGAAAGGCGTTAATGAGTATTTTAAAAGGGATTGATCCTTAGTTCCATAGGTGGACGCCGTTTCGAGATATCGCCATAAAGGTGGACCAGGGTGACCCTGTTTGTACAATATGGGTATCAAACGAAAGGTGTTAAGTGAGTATTTCAAAAGGGCGTGGTCGGTAGTTCTATAGGTGGACGCCTTTTCGAGATATCGCCATAAAGGTGGACCAGAGGTGACTCTAGAATGTGTTTTGTACGGATATGGGTATCAAATTAAAGGTATTAATGAGGGGTTTTAAAAGGGAGTGGTGGTAGTTGTATAGGTGGTCGCCTTTTCGAGATATCGGCATAAAGGTGGACCAGGGGTGACCCTAGAATGCGTTTGTACAATATGGGTATCAAACGAAAGGTGTTATGAGTATTTTAAAAGGAGTGGGCCTTAGTTCTATAGGTGGACGCCTTTTCGAGATATCGCCATAAAGGTGGACGCAGGGGTGACTCTAGATGTGTTTATCGTACATATGGGTATCAATTACGCAAGGTGTTAGTGAGTATTTCAAAAGTGGGGCGTGGTGTTAGTTGCTATAGGTGGTCGCCCCTTTCGAGATACCGCCATAAAGGTGGACCAGCGGTCGACTCTACAGAATGCGTTTTTGTACATATGGTGTATCAAACGTAAGGTGTTAAGGGTATTTATAGACTAGGGATCTGTGGTGCTAAGTTCTATAGGTGGTCGTCTTTCCGTAGCATGCGGCATAAGGTGGACCAGGGTGACTCTACAGATGCGTTGTGTTCGATATGGGTATCAAATTAAAGATATTATGAGTTTTAAAGGGAGTGGTGCGTAGTTTGTAGAGGTGTGTCAGCCTTTTGTCGAGATACCGTCATAAAGTGTGGACCAGCGGTGATCTCTAGTGAATGAGCGTTTGTTACAATATGGGTATCAACGAAAGGTTTTATGAGTATTTTAGAAGGGAGTGGGCCTTTAGTTCTATAGGTGGACGCCATTTTCGGATATCGCCATAAGGTGGAATCCAGGGTGACTCTAGAATTTTTTTGTACAATATGGGTTATCAAACGAAGGTGTTAGTGATATTTTAAAAGGGCGGGGGTTTAGTTCTATAGGTGTACGCCTTTTCAGAGATATCCATAAAATGTGAACAGGGTGACTCTATAATTTTTTTGTATCAATATGGGTATCAACGAAAGGTGTTAGTGAGTGATTTCAGCGGCGTGGGGCTTAGTTCTATAGGTGGAACGCCTTTTCGAGATACTCGCCATAAAGGTGGACCACGGGTGACTCCTAGAATGTGTTTGTACTATATGTGTATCAATTAAGGTATGAATGAGGGTTGGTAAAAAGGGAGTGGTGGTAGTTGTAATAGGTGGTCGTCCTTTCGAGATGTCGGCTAAAGGTGGACGAGGGGTGACCCTAGAATGCGGTTTGTACGATTATAGTATCCATTAAAGATATTACAAGTAAGAACGTGACTGTCTTCGGCTGTGCAGGAAGACTTCATAACTTTCGTGATGGGTGCTGAACAATAATCTTATCCCGTTTGTAATCTCCAATAATCGTATTATAAGATAAGAAATAAAGTGTATTGAAAGATCTACATACCTTGAACGAGTTTTAAGATGAATATAAATAAAACGGGTGAGGTACTTTTGTGTGAGATGCAAGTTTCAGGTTTGTTTGTGTCTGCGTGTAAAAACTATGACTACGAATCACGTATTTCACTCACAATATATGACGTAAACGATCTATTTGATGATATTTGATGAATCTTGAAGCTCTAGCCGTAAAAAAGGGGTCAATATGACAGTCTATGAGTATATAATATATATCGGACCGATCTCTATGACTCACAGACAACATATATGCTATATATCGTAGCATTTAGTGTGAAATTGAAGCTTCTAGCTGTAAATCGTGGCAGAAATTGCGCAAGTTTCTGAGCTGAACAATCGGTTTGTATGAGATATATACTATATATACCACCGATCATCAATGATTTTTTCAGACAACAATATATGCTATACAGTAGCATTTGGTGAATTTGAAGCTTCTAGCTGTTAAAATGGGAAGCCCGAAATCGCCCCGCAAAAGTTTCTATATACTAGATCTACTATACGTATGTATGACATCATAGATACTATATACTAATGACCACCGGTCTCTATGATATTTTTCAGACGCAACACATATATATCTATACACGTAAGCATTTGGTGAAATGTTAAACATATCTAAACGATTTTTAATGATAAATATAAATACAAATGAGGGTAGGATAATCTGTGTGAGGATGGCAAAGCTTCACGTTTTTTGTGGTCTGCATGTAAAAACTAGTCACGTATTTCAAAAGATATATACGTAACGTAACTATTTGATGAAATTTGATGATCTTGAAGCTTCTAGCGTAAAAAAGGGTGCAATATGAAGTTTATATGAAGTATATACCACGATCTCTATGATTTTATTCAGACAACAATATATTGTTTATATAGTAGATCAGTTGAAATTTTGAAGCTTATAGCTGTTAAAATGGGGTAGAATTTGCGAAAAGTTTCTTATCTGAACATCGTTGTATAGAATATATTACATATATACAACCGCTCTCTATATTTTTTCAGACAACAATATATGCTATATACGTAAGCATGCGGTGAAATTTGAAGCTATAGCTGTTAAAATGGGGTAGAAATTGCGAAAGTTTTCTTATCTGAACAATCGGTTGTATGAGATATATACTGATATATACACCGATCTCTATGATTTTTTCAGACAACACATATATGCTATATACGTAAATTCGGTGAAATTTGAAGCTTCTAGCTGTTAAAATGGGGCTAAAATTGCGAAATATTATATATATATACTATATATATCTATATATACCACCATATATATACTATATATACCACCGATCTTATGATTTTTTCAGACAACATATATGCTATATACGTAAGCATTCGTTGAAATTTGAAGCCTCTAGCTCTTAAAATAGGGCAGTAATTACGAAAAGTTCTCTTATCTGAACAATCCGGTTGTGGGGATATATACTATATATAGCGACCGATCTCATACATTTTTTCAGGCAACAATATGTATCAATAGACGAAAGTATATGGTGAAGTTTGGAAGCTTCAATACTGTTAAATTGGGTAAGTATATTACAAAAATCCTCTTTTTTCTGAAAAATCGGTTGTATGGAGGATATATGCTATGGTGGTCCGTCCGTCGGTTCCGACAAATGTCTATTCTGACACCAAATACACTGATCACCAAATTTATCAAGATCTCTCAAAAATTGAGGGACTTGTTTGCATACAAACAAAGACGGACAGCGGACAGACGGACATGGGCTAAAAACCTCAGCTCTTCCCCTGATTATTTCGTGTATACTTATGTGGTCTATCTATTTTCCTTATAAAATAGAAATATTACACTGTCAGGCCGCGATAACCTCCGACAGATCTAAGGCGAGCTTCTCTTCCAATTGCGTCGTGCTCTCAGTTGCTTTTCCTACACAATTGCCCACGCAGACGGGACCTACATGTTTTATGCGACTCCGAACGGCATCTGCAAGCAGATGAGTTTTCACTGATGAGCTTTTCATGGCGCTTCTAGAAATATCTTACCGGAGTGCGTGCCAAACACGGCGAGGGGCGACCCCGCTTAGAAATTTCTTCTAATTGACACATCTTATCTAAAATGTTGATGTTGCTTTGCCTCGGGAGTGAACCAGGGCGTACGGTGTGATAGGCGGAGCACGCTAACCATCACACACGGTGGCCGCCAGTGCACAAATATATACATATATATGGACCTAATTAACATCAGCCAATTCACGATGTCGTGTAAAAATCGCAATTTGCCGAAATAAAAGTAAAATAGTCAGATGTTGAATGACGAACAAGAAAGGACGTTTTGTCCGTTCTGTTACAGGAATGGGTGGTAAAAAATTGCCGATCGTTTCAAATTGTCGGGATCAAGGCCTGAAGACTACATGAGGCTATATTTTCATAACGGAGCCCAGTATGGCCCAAAATGTAGAACGTTGAAAATTGTGCTACCACACCCTAACCACTGTTATTCCAGATAGCTGCAAGCTCTACAAAATTTCCTACGATTAATAGAAGAACTAAGTAACTAAGTGGTCGGATTTCTGGACTCACTTCGATATATGGACAGACACTGCGTTTCATCAAAGTATTCTACTATCACTAACGGTGCACTTTATTACAATCAAATTAGTCACAAAACTGCTTGATTTTAAGTCCATGGGACTCCGAGCCTGTACCAGTAAAATTGCCTATTTCAAGTATCCTGCTGATACCCTGATTGTTTTTCACGAACTTTTCTACAATAGATCAAAGAATTCTGCAAAAGTAACGGAAGCTTTGGACGAATTTGATTTCTCCTTGGATACAGCCTATTAATTGTTAATGGATAGGGAACTACCATTAAAGCCGCTTTCCACACACAACACATATTTTTGTATTCCCATTTTATTGCACAAATCGTGTAAAATCTCTTAACGAGTCGCCTGGATATTACCGAAGATTAAAGAAAATGTCACATGTCGTTCCAGGTATTTTCAAGACATCTGGAGCCAATGTCAATTGACAACAACCCTTAAAAGCATTTCTCCGACAAGATGGAACACAGTTTACTACATGCTACAGTCTCTCAAAATAACTGGGTTTGGAATTAGCTAAATTCCATAACAGATACCCTTAAAGTGCTGGCGAAATTTTGAGGAACATCAAAAGAGGTGGAAGGCGGCGATAGCTCATCCAACCTTCATTTAGTACTAGTAACATGGTTTACTACTTAATGCGCATTATGATCAACAATATGATTCAGGAAATGCATACAGAGTTGATTCTACGGCTGCGATACATTGCTTAAGGACACTGCTTTTACTTAGTATTTTAACAATGATCATAAAATTAGCTCTATGTTCTGTTCCCCCACACTAAAAATCTCATCCCTTTACTGCTGCTGAGACAAATGAAGTCCAAGAATATTGTAAACTAAAAAACTTTGTTTGAAAGGGCTAATAACTGTAGACCGTTTGATAAACAATGAAACTGTCGCAGAATTCCTTTCAAACAAAAAAATGCCTACTTAACGGATTTCCCAGCCTCAAAATATACCTAGTAGTATTTACCGATACAAGAGAATTGCATGGCTATATGAAAATCTTTCTGAGGTCATGCCAAAACATTTTGACGTTCCTAAAGTGGTGGGAGTTTATAAACTTAAATATCCTCTTCATTCCCGCTAAGCCGAAAATATTTGCTACATCCTTGCTAGTAGCTGCCCCTTCAGAAAAAAGTTTTACAAGCGCCAAGCAATTACTTCAACGATAAGCGTATTCCCTAGAGTTTAATAAAACCGACATTTGTTTGAAAAAATTATGTTTTTACATAGTCAATATAGAAAAATATTTAGAACATATCTAAAAAAAACACTTGCTTGCTTAAATAGTATACGGTTAAAGCTACTTATTTAAAGAGGTGTTAATATCTAACTAAGATAAAGCATTATGAAAAATAATAATCCTAAAATGGCACATTTATGCACTTACTTTTGTGTGACTAATGATGTTTTTACGTAGCACGACAAGCTATGTACATTTTTATAATTCTTAAAATTCACAACTGTAGTTGGATCACACAAGTACACCTGCGCATACATGTAGTACTACTGAATATACAAGATTCTGAATATACATGTTGTACTATGAATATACAATTGTCTACACACATGCGTTGACGTCCTTGTGGTTGTAGTGTGCTGCATGAGACGAGACCGTGCAAGTACTTGTATCTTTTGCTACTCCTCAGCCCTTTTCTGCGCTGCCCTTTGTACTCATACCCATAAGTTCTCATGCCAGTGAATTGAGTGAGTGCTTGTACATAAAATTTGTGTGAGTGTATTCATAGCATATTTTTTTGTGCTTCAACATGCACGGTCTACTAGCATCTAATGTTGCGTTCACGCCATCGCAAAGAAGACTGATCGAGACTTGTTTAGATCTAGGAGGTATAAGGTTCCGCATCTATCTTTGGCCTAGCAGCTGTGACCCCGCAGGGAAAACCAAATTCTGGGAAACATGCTAGACCCGTAAGTTGTCGTGGCGCTATTTTTGCACTTTATGCATGTAAAATAATTCTGGGGTGTACGTCGCCCTTTGTACTTCTCTTTTTGATATTTACAGCGAATACAAAGCTCATTCTACAGAGCCTTGTGTGTTGGAGGTCGCAGTAGTAAAGCGTCGGTCAAATATTGGACGAACAGAGTACCTAGTTCCCTAGCTGCGCTTTGATTACCTCTTTAACCCACGATAGAGGTAGAAGAAGAGCGCTGAAATGGGCAGACGAGGCGATACATACTTCCAACTGTTCCAAAGTAAAAGTGGCAGTATGGTCGTGCGATATATTGTGCTTCAGATCATTCATTGTAGTGTTTTTCAGGCGGAAGTAGTAGCCATAAAACCAGTCGTAAAAACTAGTGGAGGAAAATGATGCAACAGGGCGCATCGTAGACTTTCCTATCAGATAAGGCAAGATTGAACGCAGGCGAGAGCTGCACATTATCAAAGAAGCAGGTTAGGCGTATAACCACACGTGGGGCTGCAAAGTATAGAAAATCACATGCAGGTCTTTCAACCTAAGACTAACTTTTATCATTCTGTAGAGGGCACTGTAACCTCATGATGGGTATTCTGACTGGAAATTTTTGCCTTTCATGGAAAAATTGGATGATAAGTTTCGAAGTTCAATGAGGTCAAAAAAGCAATGCTTCTCTCAGCGGGCGAAAAGTCTAAAAAAAAATCGCTTCAATAGAGGTGAGTTTATTATTTATGAATATTAGCTTTATCGAAATATGAAAAAAACAAAAATCTAAAACAAGTTTTAACTAGACTAAGCAATTAAGGACTTTCTGGCTTGTCATTTATTATTTGTCTAGGATAACGCATTTGTGCATACATTTTTCGTATTTTTAAATTTTAAGTATAACCTGTAAAAAATAAAAATTCTTGATCGAAAATGGCAGTTTGGGAAGGAAAAATATACAAATGGAAACGAGCGAAAATTTTGATGAGTTCATGAAGGAATTGGGTGTTGATGTTTTCATGCGTAATATGGCTAACAGTTTTAAAACCCACCGTCGAATTGAGAAGAGATGGCGATACTTACACCTTCACCACAATCTCAACCTTCAAAACATCAGTAATCACCTTTCAGTTGGGTAAAGAATTCGACGAAGAGACGATTGATGGTCGCAAAGTGAAAAGCATCATGACATTAGATGGCAATAAGCTGATAGAAGACAGAAGGGTGAAAAACCTGTAACAATTGTTCGCGAATTCTCCGATAGTCAGCTAGTAACTACTAATCACCCTCAACTCTGCTGTCGTGGGATCGTGTACAGAAGAATTACCACAAGACAGATGCTCGTTGGCTGTGCAGTAGATGTGCTCCTATTGTACTACTCAACACAATAACGCTGCTCTTTCCGTTGACGCACATATAGTCAAAATTACCGTGTGCCCATACACGTATTCAATCTAGAAAGGTCTTTTTTGGCTTTGCTATATAGTGTGATGATAGTGTACCACAACCATGGTGATTAGGTCGCTGGTAAAGGATGTGTGGTGTGTGTGTGAAATATAAGGGTGGCATGAAAACAAATATTGTAAAAGTGGGTGACACATGACGCGTGATCACATGTATCAACAACTCTACACTATTATTTAATGAAGTGTCTCTTTTCAATTGTGGCATGAGTGAGCTGATATAAACATAATTATGCTGTGTGCATCGGTGGGAAGAAAAAAATAAGAAAAAGGGTTAGTTCAGATGCAAGGATGGGAACGAAACTCAGAATGGCTAACTCGGTGGGAAGTAAAGGCATTTTCATCTGTTATCATCGCTTTATATCTGGTTTTTCCTTATGAATCACGGGGGTCACGTTGTTCATTAAACTCATTAAAACCTTGAGTAAATTTTTTGGTTAAAAGTGCCTAATTAATTGCATGCCTTAATATGAAAAATACATATATTTATACAGCTTTTAAAAGTTGGGGGGGGCGGTTTATTTAAATAGTTGGCTCGGGTGATTTAACTCAAGCAAAACGCTTCCTTCTTCTAGATTCCGGGAATTGAACAAGAAAACACAATATTCCTTACTTTGATTAAAGGCATTTCTAGAACGCGAAATTTTTTCTTTTTCATTAACTCATTTAAAACCTGAGTAAGATTTTGGTTAAAAGTGGCCTAATTGAAAATTTCAATGCTCTTAATGGATAGAAAAATACATAATATTATAACAGCTTTTTAATTGGTCGTTATATTTAACATAGTTGGCTCGTGTGAATAAAAAATCACAAAAAACGGTTCCTTCTAGATTCCAGGAATTTGAACAATAAAAACGCTCGCTTCCTTATTTGATAAAACGATTTTCATAAGAACGGGAAATTTTTTATACTTTTTTCATTAAATTCATATTAACCTTGAGTAAATTTTGTTTAAAAGGGTCTAATTAAAATTTTCAATGCCCTTAATGATGCACAAATACATAAAATCTCACTATAACAGTCTTTTTTAATTGGGCGTTTATTTAACATTATAGTTTGGCTCGTCGATGAAAGATCACAAATAAGCAAAAAACATTTTCCTTCTAGATTCCATCCAGGAATTTGAACAATGATTAACCACAAAGTTGTCTT